>JACJUY010005524.1:18951-32332 GCA_014220935.1 Platorchestia sp. MABIK | reverse complement strand
TGCAGTGTCTAGGTAGCTACAACCGTGCAGTGTCTAGGTAGCTACAACAGTAGTGCCTAGATAGCTACAACAGTAGTGCCTAGATAGCTACAGCATTGCAGTGTCTAGGTAGCTACACTGTTGCAATATTCGCCCCCCAGTGGCCGTGGGCAGTACTGGCATCATCTACGTGGTGGATATGATCCAAGATGGAGGCTACCTCATGAAGCCCAACACGAAACGAGGAATTGTCTCGCCTCGGGTCGAAAAAATGTTAAAAGAAGCCTCGGAAAAAAATGATGCAGAGAATGGATCGGATGCCAAAGACGACGTCAAAATAAATGACAAAGAAATGGTTATTATGAATGAAATTGGAGAAAAGCAATTAGTGGACGAGAATAAAAAAGAAGAAACCTCTGTAGATGAAGAAAAAAACTCTATAGATAAAGAAGAAACCTCTATAGATAAAGAAGAAACCTCTGTAGAGAAAGAAGAAACATCTGTAGGCAAAGGAGAAACCTCTGTAGGCAAAGGAGAAACCTCTGTAGGCAAAGGAGAAACCTCTGTAGGTAAAGAAGAAATATCTGTAGGTAAAGAAGAAGGTCATTCTAACCAAGGGTATCAGGCTTCGGAAGATGAACTTGCTAAGAAGAATTCCACCGTAAGCGACTTGAGCTCTTCCTTGGCGTCCTCAAGCGTAGAACAAGATTCAACTTCGTCTTCAAGTTCCGACTCAACAAGCGAAACTTCATCATCATCTGAGAGCCCTCGCAGCAGCGAGGAAGAATCCGATTCATCATCATCATCGTCGTCCTCATCTGATGATGAAGATTCTGTCAACAACCGTGACAAAGACGAACCTTCGTCATCAGAGGACGAAGGGAAGGTCACAAGTTTCTAACGAAGACTGAAGGCAAGAATGATTGTGGGTCCCGTGAATTGTCTCCAAGCGCTTTCAAGACGATGCTTCTTGTACTATGTTAGTGGTTACGTGTACCGCTGTGTTGGCTCGCCTGACTTGACTTGTCTACAGTACAGGATACTCGTTGTCTCTGCTTCGTAGCTAGCTGCATTGTGCAGGTCCTGTTATTATAGATGATTTGTCACCACACTCAAATGGGCTGCTTTCTCATCACCGTGGAAACGTGGAAATAAGGAGATCTTATATTTTGATTGTCTCTTCCAGATTTTATTTTTGTATACTTGTTCGGAGGCTTTTAATTTCTTCTCTAATGCTCTGTTATTTTTTATCTCCTGTAATTCCTAGTGATCTTTCATCTCCTGTAATTCCTAGTGATCTTTCAGCCAGTGATTTCTTATCTCAAAGGTTTCAATTCCATCATCATGTATTTGGTAATTATGAGATTAACGGTTATTGATTCCCTTATGCCAGGCTCTTGAAACAAATATTTTAATTTCGCTTTTAAAAGTTTAGTGTTGCTTTTTAATAAACTCCACAGCCTTGGCGAAGCACTTCTGGGCAGCTCTCTGAATACAATGGTAGTAGTTTTTGCGGTTTGCAGGCGAAACAAAATGCCTGGAAAATTACTCTTACTGACTGTACACTGGAAGTCAACACTCCGCCCAAAACTCTTGTACGCAAGAGTGTTAGATGTGTTCTCTTTATTTTTCTCTTCTCTTTCTCTCTCATGGTGATGACAAGAGTACCGACGATCTTCGGCAAAGTGATTTCATTTTTTCTCGCGGTCTGAAATCATTCATTTGAACGAAGTAGAAGAACCGTCATTTGATGAAAGTGTAATCGTGTTTTTAAGAGCAGGATCTTAGTTTTGAAGTATTCTGTTGCAGTTAATGTTTAATCCTTATTTAATTAGCAACTTTCCTTTACCCTGCCAGTATGTTTACTGGCCATAGTCTCGTTAAGTGTGGCTGCGTGAGTAGCAGGAGTGTTCTATAAACTGTGTGACTGTCAAGTCTGCGTTTTTACGTTTATCTTCGGTGTGACTAGAGTTTGTGCTGAGTGTTATTAGTGTTTGTTGTAGAGAGCCGCTCAAATTGAGCGTGCGCTTGCCATACTTATGTGTTCTGTTACTAGCGTTGCCTTGAAAATGTTTATTCTGTACTAAACCAAATACTCCAGGTTTAGATGAAGGCAGGTTAAGTTACTTCGCTCTAAATTACCTTCCATTGCTCTCCTGTTTCCTTCTGTAAGCATTCTTTCTTCAAGATCAGCAAAGACGTGGCTGCCTGCAAAACTGTCGTGGCCAACGTGTAGTAAATCTGAGAATCTGATGTGGATTTAGTCCCAAAGATAAACAGACATTTGCTCATGTCTTTGCCATTTCTTTTACCCTCTACTTGCCGATGAATTGGCCGACGTGTCATCTCAGTGTACACACGCCTTAATTTGATCAGTTCTGAGTTTCTTTTCTTTTCTGTACAATGTTTGTTTCGTTGCTCAAAGCGAATTTTTCAAGTGGGTGTCTCTTGATACTTCTATAAGAGACACTCATTTTTTCGCCTATTTTTGTACTTAGTGTAAATTGTCATTTATCAATTGTCACTAAGTACTAACTGTGCTCAAATCACTTTTTATTGAAAAATCATTTAAATTTTTCTTTTTCGGTTAGTGTCGCTTTTGCACTCCTGGTTGAGGAGGATGGAGTCGAGGTGCAAATATAGTGCACTGAAATACACAACCGAGCGCTCCCTCACTTGCAGGGCTTGTATTTCTTTTGAGGTCACTGAAGAGGGTCGTTGTATGGTGCGTCGGCATTCGTCGGTGTGCCATGAGCATGAATGCTCTGCAAATTGCATCTCTTCTTTTCGATATGGGCGTACGCTGACAAATTTCACTCGAGTCTTGTGGAAGTTCAGAAGTTTAGGAATCCTTTATATTTCCCCTGCTCCTCCTCACACATGGACTGCCAGATTGATCTTCATTCTGGCCGAAATTTTAGAATTTTTGCGAGGAAAACGCTTAATTTTAAGAACTTTCCCGGGGAAAATTTCCCATCGGGCAGCCCTGTCTCACACTTGCTCCTAGAAGTGACGAATATGTCGGTCCACGTTGGCGCTGTTATGTATATATCTTGCTCAAAATTGTTTATTTCCTCAATCTGATCAGCTTACGTCATGCTGCGGGATGCAGACTGGCGTGAGCTGTGCTAACAAAATCACTTGATTCCCGCCCTCGTGGTGCCACTTCTTTCAAATAATTGACATATCCTTATTTTACGGCCCTGATTGTCCCCTCCGAACGTGAAAGAACACGAAAAATCTAAAAGTTTTCTTGAATCATGCTTATAGGAAACCCTATCAATTCCTTACATTTACGCGTGTTGGAAAGTAGATTAAGTCGTTTAAAGTGCAGGCTCTTATGTGGGTTATCTCGATTTCACATTTATTTATGCAATTTTACGTACCGCCTTAGAAAGTTGACATTTCCTAGTATGGTGACCATATGGCCCCTTTGAACTGCTTCCCCGCTTACGTTTGCGTGTGTGTGTGGGTGTACAGTGGCCCTCGTGTCCATGATCGGCATATGGTTCAGCGACGCCGCGGGGCAGGGCGCCCTCAACCTCAGCGCCGCCCAACGCGACGCCAGAGACGCCCACGCTGACTGCAGGTATGTGCGCGCCTCTTCACTGCAGGTATGTACGCAGCTCCAGTGCGAGCTGTTCTCTTCGTATAAAGCGTCACGAAACTGCAGATGCCTGAGAGCTTCGGCACTCCACAATGTCTTCCGATGTGGTGCACTCTACACAATACGGTACTGTTTTAGTTTGCTTCAGAGCTGCGATGTAATGCTCAAGCGCCATAATTTCGTTTTGTACTGTGGTACTTTTACAGTTTTACCATATTTCCTTCCGTATTTTGATAATAGTATACATCCTATACTGTTTCATTATAGAACGAAATCTGATATTAAACAACTGGTTTTTTTTCGCGTTCTACTCTGCTCTATTTTTATATTATGCTGTTGTGCAGCACTAATATATTCTTATGATGGTTAGTTGTAACTGGGCGTGTGACGGCTCACAGTTCATCAGAAATAGGCACCGAGATCGAGTGATGAACTACTCACAAGCAAAAGTACGTTAGGAATTCTCCAGCCTCATAGGTGGCTGTTTATTGTCGAATCCAGTGAATAGAATCCAAGAATATAAAAGAACTAATTAACTGTCGTCTTGTGCTGAGGCAATTACCTTGTGATGTAAGCTTCTGCGTTGTTATTGAGTTTGTCCTAATTTACGGCTGAATCCGGCGCACAGGAAAAGCTTTCTTTAAGTAAGAGTGATTTCTTGAAAACAATAAAACTTTGTTGTACGTTCTTCACTGACCGCCACTTGAGCTTTAGGTATATCAGTAGTTGTGTGGTCTCAAAGGCCCCCACTCTGCTGACGTAGTTCACTTGATGAAGGCGCTGGCATTGCCTAATTTTATCTACGGGTGGCAAATTTACCAGCGATTGTTGATCCTCTCCCCTTAGGGGAATTCTGTTATTTTGTCTATGGGAATTAGTGCTCCCTGTGGGGAAAAATGTGAGGTCCCGAGCTTTACTCGAAAGCCACTGTAAGGTGAGGCCTTTTTTGTTGAACTAAAATGGATTTTTCGTTTAGTTGTAGACTATCTTTTTTCAGTTGCCTGCCCTTCTGTTTTTCAGCACCTATCACTTCATTCTTCAACCTTTGTCCTGTTTTATAATCTGCTTTCAATCTTGTTTCTATGCGTAGGATGTAGGGACACTCCTTTTTGAATAGATTTATCGGTCTTTTAATTCTTTATAAATGAGGGCTTCTTTCTTCTTTATCGAGAATACCTTTGTTATGATTAGGGAGTCAGAAACTAAATTTTAATCTAAGCCTTTGATGCTTCACTAAATATTTGATTCTTCTAAAAAGTTCTCTAAAAGTTGACATATTCTTGTCACAACATAAAATATTATTTCAAAGTGCTCCTGCGTTAACTGAGTGCTCAGATGCCGTGTGGAAGTACGTAGTTCTGTATTCCTTGGTACACTTCACTTCCTGTTTCATGGGAATGAATACATTCATCTTGCTAGCTTACTTCTATTTCATTTGTTTATGGAAAATTTTCAAACATTCAAGGACAGATTTTTTTACATTGTACGTTTCGATTATCGAGAAAAATAACAAAATAAAACCGTAGCTTTGACACCAGAGGCCGGTGTACTAGTTGGTGGTAGCCAAGTAATTAAATTTATATCTACCGCAAATCTATACGCAGAGCAACGTGATAACACTGGTCATCATTCTTTATTGTGTTCTTAGCTGTGATCCCTGATTTCTCCGAATGTAAAGTTATACGAGTAACCAGCTACGACCTGCAGTAATATTTTTGTATTATCAGAGTGGCGACACCAATACTAGGTTGTTCTTGATTTTAAAGAGCTTTGTTTGTTGGGTGAGATATTATTATACATGCTACAGCGTGATCACTTTGGTGCTGAACTGTGTCAGCGAGTATCTGACGCAGCGAGCATCATCACAGTAGAATTTGCATTTCCCTTAGTACTAATATTTGAATAAAATGAAATTTACTTCACGATTCCTGAGCTTCATTTTTCCTTAACAAGTCGCCTTGCTTTCATCAGTTATAACCCCTCAGGGGGATACACCTATTGTATCTATGGGAATTAGCGCTCCCAGGGAAATAATGTGTGTGCCCGAGCTAAGGGTAAGGTAGGCCTCCTTTTTGTTCAAATAGAATAGGTTGTTGTTTTGTTACGGACCATCTTTTTTCAGTTCACTGCTGTCCTGTTTTTCAGCACCTACTACTATCTTCTTCAACTTTTTCTTTTATATGAACTTCTTTCTTAGCTTACTGTTTCTATGCACCTTACGGATAGATTCCGCGTTCACTCAACTCCATAGTAAATGGTGCCTTCATCTTTCCTCTCGTGGAACATCTTTGTCCTGGTAAAGGGAGGCTAAAGCTTTCTTATATAATAATGATAATAATAATAATCATCAGTTATAATAAGAGACTTTAATTACTAAAGTTCACACTAACCAAGAAGTTAAAATTTCCTGTTAATGGTTTAACGAAAGGGAATTTTTATTTTCTGTTGAGTTACTGAATAAATTCATTCCTCTGCTACTCAGTTGCTCAGTAAATTTGTTTTCTACGCCCTAGTTGCTCAGTAAATTTATTTTCTATGCCCTAGTTGCTCAGTAAATTCATTCTTTTCTACCTGGTTGCTGAATAAATTGATTTTCTGCTTCTTAGTTGCTGAGTAAATTTATATTTGCTACCTAGTTGCCGAGTAAATTTATTTTTCACTATCTAGTTGCTGAGTAAATTTATTGTTTGCTACATAGTTGCCTTGTAAATCATTTTTCTACCGTGTATTGACTTAATTTTACTCCACAGTCGGCTACTGGACGAAGAAGAGGACGAAGAGCCCGTCACCGCAGCCGCCCCATAACTCGCCCTGCTGCGCTGTCCCCACCCAGTGCCCCCTCCCCTCCTGCTGGGGGGTTGGCCGCACATAGACATTATTAATGCCAGTGTACAATAGACGTCTTGATCGGAACTATTGGCCGTTCAAGTTTTATTTATTTATTTTCTCCCTAGGTTAAGTTGCGGGAAATGCTGTGAAGTCGTGTTCTGCGTAGAGTTTGCGAGCGTTTGTCAGGTTTTTAGTTAGTTCTTTGTGATCTCTCGCGTGGTGCGTAATCATTTTATTTCACTAGAGTTTTCAGTGTCCTCCAGTAACTTGACTGCGACACTACTCTCACAAGTACACGGGCTAGTTGTTTAGGGGATGAGATAAGTCAAGTTGACAAGTATTTGAAGAGATTTTTTAGCCCATTCATTACCCAGTGACGGTGCAACGCAATTAAACTAATGACCTCGAAGGTCTACTCTGTAAATGAGGAAGACCAAAAATACGTTCGTTATTCTGTATGTGGAGTTCAGCCGGAGTGTTGCTGAGTACAGATGCTGCCATTGCTTTCTGAAGTTGCTCGTATCACTTTCATTTCCTTCACGAAATGAAGTAGTCTGTATAACTGACGCAGTAAAAATGATTGGCTTCAATTTTGACTGTAAGACAATGACGACAATCACGAGGAGTTTTTGCTCAAGAATTAAAATTGTGAACAAGAGGGTCTTCTGTTTGAGGCTCATTAATCTGTCGCCTGTACTGCCGCACTTCAAGACGTTTTACTTCCCAAGTGTTTCTGTGACAGTATTTTGAGCACGTAATGTACGTTCGACATCGACGCGACCTCTGTGGAAAAAATATTTAGAAAATTTTTTTCTGGATGAGAATTAGAGAATCGTGCTGCCTATTTAAACAGATTTCTTTGACAATAGCCCTTGAGATGTGTTCAATGCTTGATCGGAGCATTTTTTGCGGGGTATCATGACGGTTGTTGCATAGTCATATTTTATAGGGCAAGATAAGGACTAACTGTGATAGAAAGTACCATTAAATATTGCATGTACATCTGCCCTTCGATGTGATGCATAATTTTTTTGTTCTGGTACACCTTTAATATTTTTGTAGACAATTATTGAGGCCTCTATGCTCTGGTCCCTTTATTTTTATAGACTAATATTGAGAAGCTCAAGAATTAATTCAACTTTTAAACGGCAATTGACTTCTGTATATTTTAATACACTCCGACGTGTACTTAGATACCTGATTATTTTCTTCAAGGTGTTAGTTTTCATTGTTGAAGTATACAATCTGTAATATCCCTTTAGAGTCGTACACAGAAGTGTGACTACTCGTCACTGCTCCTAATAATAGCACTCGTATTTACTGTGTGTATAAAAAATTTCTAAGTATATGCTGAAAAACATTAGATAGTTGAGTAAAAAAAAATCCTTTAAAATCGTCCATTTCCTCAGTGCTCCTCTGTAAATAGGAGCTGAACAACTTTGTGTATTTTAAAGATTATTTCAGTTGATTCAAGTTTGATTTAGAGTTTAACATTTTATTTGCCATCCAGACTGGTGTTTTGACAGTAATGTTTTCATTTAAAGCGCTGATGATACAATGTCATCAAACACCTGCTTGCAATGTACTGGACTTTGCTTCGCTTTCCTTGTCTATTTCACGTGTCTGGTGCCGCTTTGGTTTGTCTTTATTATCACCGTACATTGAGTACAACTCTTCTTTGGTGGTATCTATTATTCCTTAAAGAAACCTTTAGCTTCATATCATAATACATTGTTATACTGCAATTTTAATTAAAAGGTGTTCACAATTTACTATGATTGCTATTATAGTGTTTTTTTGTGTTCAATTATTGTTTTTCCAATGAAACGTTTGAAACATTCCACATGCAATAAAGGTATATGTAATGCATTGCAAACGTATTCAACATTCCTTGGCGATAAGCAGCTCAGTGAAAGATAAAAATCTTTGCCTAATATCTTGAAGGTCCCCTGAAGTACTTGGATTAAATGTTTTTAAAAGAAGATGCTGATCAAAAAAGTGTGCGACACTTAAGGAGTGCTCAAGTATTGTAGATACAGAAGTAAAATTAGAGACCACACCAAAGCTGCGCCCTGTGTTCCTGTGAGAGTGATCAGACTGCCAATATCAAAGTTCCTCCTGCAGGAACAACACTCATGTTGTCCGCCGGTGACCAGTAACATACCCAAGTGGCTTGTCTATGTTTAGTGTTATAATAATTTGTAAGCCAAAAAATGGAAATATCTTGCATTTCAATACTGTTGGTAACAAATAACATTCACGAGTAATTAGCGTGCGTTTAGCTTTACGGTTGTTTTTCAACATCGTAAAGGTCGCCATTTTTCCATGTTGCTGTGGCCTGTGATCAGTAACATTCCCTAGTGATTATTTTTTCATTTTTACAATCCCGTACGTTTTATTTTATCTCTAGTGTTCCCGTCAACACTCAGTGACTTCTTCATCGGGTAGACATGCGGACTTCTGTGAAATATCTGAAAATTTTCTGTGTTTATTTGTTCCCCCGAATTTTTCTATGAGAATTAAAATTGTAAATATTTAGTGATGGCCCATGTGTTATTTGGACAGCTTGTTTGAATTCAATTATTTTCTCTGTCTATGCTCTGGAGTGAGGCGATTAATTGGTCTAAGCACTTCCTTTTACAGCGGGACCCATAAATAACTCATCCTATTTGACAATCAGTCAATAAAGCTATAAAATTCAAATATCAGCACTTTAAAAAAACGGAGAGTTCAGAATTTGCTTTAATATATTTAAAGTGACCAATATTTCTTGAAACAAGCTGAAATGAGGTATATCAAAACGCTTCACGGTCTGTCACTGTGAAAATTATGAATTTTTTTCTTCCAAAAATGTTCCTTGAATTTTTTACGCGGTAATTATTGCTCAATTCCTCTGGAAATAAGGCTATGCGATTTTTGCTCTCTTTTCTTTAGTTAAGTGCAGCATTTTCAGAGATAAAATTAGCGATTTATGGGAGCCTTAACACTTTGACCGCGACCTGCGCCATCGGTAGCCACGGAAGGGATTTTCATAAGGCTACTGACCGTCAGTAGTCACTAACTCAATTCCGTAAATACTTCAGTGAACCTAATTGAAGGCATGATCCAGTTCATGTTTACTATTTTCACTATTGATTACCGCAATTGACTTTAAATTTGAGTTGAATACTAAACTTCAGTTTAGTCAATTGCGCTCAAAGTGTCAACGGTGGACGGTTTATTGGACGCACCACTTCAAAGCGTTTGAATTTCATCTATCATTTAAGAGATTATATTTGCGATATGTGAGAGCAATACGTTATGATTGTCGATAGATTAGATACAACATTACAATACGTCTTAAATTGTATCTGTCTCGTGAAATGATCCTGAACTCTTCATGTTTCATATTATTCATGGTATCGATTTTAAAAAAATGGACGAGTTGCTTTTTCAGCACCTTGTACATTTCCCTCGGTTTGTAAGCCTTTTCCCTTAGATTACAGTCATGCTCTCGCAACACTCATACATCTGAGTCTAGTCTCAACTCGCCGTCTCGTGTTACGATATTCTTCATCATCAAGGAATACGGAAATGAGACATTTTTATTTATGTATTCGTCCATACCCGCAGTGATTACGATCTTGACTGATAAATTTATCATAGGCTTCTATACCTACCTCATCGTTGTATTTTCATAATTTTAATGTATCCCATCCCTATACTTTATGGTTCTGTGTGGATCACAATATTTGATTAGAGTTTTATGTCTGGAGCGCGTGCAACGTTATGTATCGCCAACTTTGTGGGCGCGTCGTCTATATAACACGCTCGTATACTGAGGAGCACATCTTTTCGGCGTACCTGGAGGACGACACTCCTGTAAGTTTCATTAAGCGCTCCGAAAATATGCAGCCATTGCTTCCTGAAGTGACTCGTATCATCATTTTCTTCACAAAATGGAGTAGTCCATATAACTGCGTAGAAAGTGATTGGCTTCAATTTGGCCTGTTGAACTAAGACGACCATCAAGGAAAGCCGATTTGCTCAAGGAAAGCTGATACCGGATTTGCGTCAAGGAAAGCTAGTATCGGAAACAGGTCTTACTAGTTAATAGTATTATATTTATCATTTTTATAGTGTTACCGGCTAAACTATACGTCTTGTGGCGTCAAATTGACACATCTGACTAGTCACGGAAGGATGATTGTTGTGTTACGTGGTTAAGTAATCTTTGATCAGTTAATTTGTGTAGTGTGGTTGGTCTTATTTTATGAATCATTTATTAACTTATAGTTTTGTGATGATTAGCTCCGTGGACTTTTTCTCCCGATGAACAGTTTTTCCTCATCGACAGATCAACTCTGTCATTTTCTAGTATTTTCTGTCATTACGTTATGTAATGTTCAATGAAGCCTCATAATGTCATCTACGAAATGGAGAGCTATAGCGATCTTTAATGTATTAACACGTTAATCGCCACTTGTACCGCCAGTGGTACACGGAGAGAATTTTCAAAATGCTGCAGACCGACCTGTAGTCACAAACTAAATTTTTATAAATACTTAATCAAAGCTACATACATGAAAGCCCGATCCACATGATGTTTGCTATTTTCAAAATTGCTAACTACAATTGACTTTAAATTTTAGTTGGATATTGAACTTTAGTTTAACCCATGGCGGTTAAGGTGTTGATATTGTTCCGTGTGTGGGATGACTTGATGCAAAGCGATCTTTCTGGGCTAAGTGCAATTCTTGGTCTGGTTCATCGTAAACTTTCTTTATAATCTGATAATGATGCGTGTCATCCGTGACTAAGGAACGTGAAAGCAAGTGCCTTTGCTCTCGCGTGAAATTACCCTGTGCAAATTTGCAGTTGGGTAACAATTGTAACAAACTTTTCATGGTGTAGAGCATACCTACCATTTCTTTCATCGTATGTTTTTTTTTAAATTTGCTTTTATTATGCAGTTTTTGAACGAGTACGTACGTTTAACCGCCTGTCATATACTCTTTCAGTATTTTAAATGGAAAAATAGTCTCTTCGTTAAACGTGGGCTTGTAAAACAAAAACCTGTGGCAACATAGGTTGGAGGTGTGGATAATACAGTATTGTAATAACCGAAGTGGAAGTAAGAATATTTGACAAGAAAAGGAAGCTTAAATATGTGGGAGATTTTGGTCTCTGTTAAAACCAATAGCAGAAAAGATGATGAGGAATAGGTGGTTTTATGACGCAGAGATCATGAACACTAAAATGGTACGCATTTAGTCTCGTGCGTGAATGCGAGCAGACTTTCACCCATTGTAACCACGTGAACATAGGACTAAAGCTGGAATGAATGAGAATGTATGTTTGCGAGGCTGAGATGTAGTAATCTGACCCGCGCTTGTTTATGGTCTTCCTCGAGTTGTGGACACAGAAGATGATGGGCCGGGTTGTCATAGGGACAAGAACCTAACTGATCCTGCTGCGTCTCTTCAGAGCAGCACTTTCCTTGCCTCCGAATAATACGCGCGGTGTTCTGTCCGGTGGGACGACGCAATGCCAATTGTTTCTGTGATCTCCCATGTGTTCATGTGTGGTCGTGTCTGTTGTGAATTTACAGCAGATTGTGTTCATAATTGATAAACTGCGGTTTCCGTATTTTATACATGGGTAAAATTTTCCAATTTATTTCTAAGTTTCCAGGAAAATTCTGAAACATATTGATAATGCCCCAAACTAACGCTTTCAACTTGGGACTTGAATAAGAAATGCTTCTTACTGTCTCACATTTAGCAAATCTATTTGACGAAATAAATGACTATGTATTTCTAATTCTCTCTCATACCCTTATGTTACTCAATACTTATTGATTTCCCTTGCCTTACTTCGCATCGCATTCTATCATTCTGCATATGTTCTAATTTCGAGTTCATTCGATATTTCACGATATATGCAATTTATTTGCACCATTTACTCATTTGCTGTACGTAAAAATTAGAACATCGGCGAACCAAGTCATTGGTAAATCTTTCAAAGAAAGAAAAAGTTATCGCTGCGAGTGTTGCATTACGAGCCCCCATGTATTTGAGAACGCTATTAAGCGTAAACTATCGCAGTTTTAATACTCGCATAATCTAGGTTGACAGTAACGTGTACCTTGTTCAATTTAGGTCCATATTTACGAAACATTTGAGTTGTTTGGTTGGCTTTCATCTCATAAAAATACCAGTATTCAGCTGCGGTCTCTTATTGCAAACATGGTGCAATTGAAATAAGGCAGAAAATTATACGCATGCTCATGTGAAGTAACCTACTGCGATTGGATATGTGGCATCAATTCAATGTGGACGTCTTGACGCTGACGGAACTCCTCAGCTAAAAATGTAACTGATTTTCTAACATGAAAGTAGACCTTCCCAACAGCACAACTTATGACTTGCATCTCTCCAAATTTGATTAAATGTTTTAAGCCTCCCTAACCGCGAAAAGGTGTTCCAATTAGATGGTGGAAGGCACTATTTAGTGTGGACTTCAGAGAACGCAGAATCAATGCACAAGGTACATAGAAACAGTAAGTTGGAAAAGTTTATGAAGATTAGACATTAGTTTAAGTTTCTCTAACAGCATCAAAGGCATTCCACAGAGAGGAAGGCAACAATTTGTATGAACTTAGGGGAACGCGGAATCTATGCACACAAGGTGCATAGAAACAGGCTAAGAAAGAAATTAATGAAACAAGATCAAAGAAGAAAGTAGTAGATGCAAAAAAAAAACACAGAAGTGACCCGAACAACGGTGGTCCGTAACAAAACAAAAACTTTGTCTTTCCCAAAAAAAGGCCTACCTAATCTTCAGTTCGATCGAGAGCTCACATGATGCATATCTCTACTGCTTCCTCAAGAGTACCAGGAAAAGCCGAAAACCAAACTTGTTTTGTTGTTTATTGCAAATGCACATGTTTCGTGGCATGAATATTCCTACAAAATAGTAGAAAAG
>JACJUY010005523.1:63636-80456 GCA_014220935.1 Platorchestia sp. MABIK | reverse complement strand
TAGTCTCGAGAATACATTTTAATGAAAAATGTTTTATACCATTTTCCTGGTTCTCTCTTTTTTATTGTAGATTAATTGACAATGCGTAAATAAAAGTTTTGAAAAACATGGTAGAGAAAATAAGTGTTCTTCAAAGAGTTTTGTGAGAGGTTAAGTGATGCTCCATGACGTGCTTTTCGTTTCACTCATTTTAAAAAAGGTAAGGGAATACTTTTAAATCGTCTAGGTTCCATGACGACATACATGATTGAATTGTTTCTTTTGGAAAAAGTCTGTTCTCGTCACAAGTTCATTTAACAAAATAGGATTCATTAATAGTTCACTGCATTTAAAATAAAACATTAAAGGATTTTTATTATTCAAACCGTGTGATATTTACT
This sequence comes from Platorchestia sp. MABIK, assembly GCA_014220935.1. Classification (NCBI taxonomy): domain Eukaryota; kingdom Metazoa; phylum Arthropoda; class Malacostraca; order Amphipoda; family Talitridae; genus Platorchestia; species Platorchestia sp. MABIK. Next base: position 80,076 of record JACJUY010005523.1, on the reverse strand, counting down.
CTCGAGGAATACAACGAATTCCTGAAATCTTTTACTAAAATTGGGAAAATGGCAAATTTGAAACAGGTTTATGCTTTTGTTAGCATATCTACAAGAGAAAATAATCATTTCATATAGATGGAGATAAACAATTTTGAGTAGAAATGATGACTGCTGGAGACAATTAATAATTATTATTATTATGAGGTAACGGAACCCTGTGTATTTCCACGGAGCTTTCAACATTTGTTGGTTTTTGTTGGGCTTTGAAATTTCTGTTAACTGAAATCTTGTGTCTTAAACTCCTGTTTAAATATTGTCTTTTAACTAAGTGAAAATTTAATCAGTTGAGACGAAAATGAAGGTTTCTATTTGGGAAATTTAGTATGATAATCTAAAAATTACTCAAGTACCATTTGCAATCTAGTCGTTCCTAGAATTTTACAGCAGAGTAGTCTAAGCGCCACATTATTAAGGTGCATACTTTGCTCTCAGCAAACACTATTTGTGTTATCAGCCCAGGTACGCATTTTGTGTTATCAGCCCAGGTACGCATTTTGTGCTATCAGCCCAGGTTCACATTTTTTGCTATCAGCCCAGGTACACATGTTTTGCTATCAGCCCAGGCACACATTTTCTGCCATCAGCCCATTGAGAAGCGCCACTTGTGTTATCCGTCCAAGAACACAGCTTGTGTTATCAATTCAAGAATACAACTTGTGATATCAGTATTAGAGTACAATTATTTGTGCTCCAGCCGTGGTGTGCCACAGGAAGCAATGGCGTGTGTTGTAGGTGCCGGCGGCGTCAGCTGTATAGCTTCATAAATTGCTCATTTTTGCTGTTTGACAAATTTGCCGTTCCTCTGGGCCTCTTTTTCCCTTAAAACCATCGCAGTATTTTACTTTTTTCTTGAACTTTCTGAAGTCAGGACTCCATTAGAAGCAGACGCTCTGGGGGAGGGAAGATTGGCCCGAAAATAAGCGGAGGGCAATTTTGTCCACAGATTTTTAGCCACCTTTTCTCTGAAAATGAGAGTGCTCTTGAATTAGCTTGCCTCTCCTCTGAGAGACTCTTATTCAATTATGAATGACCTAGTTCTTTGCAAGCTGCTATTAATTATCTGAACGTTTGACTATAGTCATTTTCAAGAAAACAATATGTATGGATGATCTGTAGTCAGCAGAATATAGTTGAAAGAATCGGCACGCGCAATTTTGACCACTGATTTCGTCAACTTTTTTCATGTCCTGAGAAATCCATCGGTAATTGTTTTGATCAGTTTCTTTTGAATGCGATATGAAATTGTTTTAACAAACAGTGTAACTATGCACTATGTTGAGATGGAACGTTTCACATGCGTGTGAAACGTGAGTCTGATCACCAATCCACGTACGTGTGCAGGAGATGATATTTTATTAAGAGAACTGAGAATGACTAAGAAGAACTTGTGACGTCGTTGTGTTGCTCGCACTATGCATATGTGCACCATTCCATCCTTCTTTTGGAAAATTCATTAGACGATAATATTCCTTGGCTTTTACACTACTATGTCAGAGACTTGTGCATCAATGACAGTCTCATAAATAGTAAGCATGAGGCAATGAGAGGAGAAGTTCGTAAGACAAAGGTGGTGGGTGAGTAAGTGTGGCTAATTAGACATCTTATAAAAAAGGTGTTTTCGTATTGACAAAAATATGTGATTATCTTGCACAGAATATCAATATAAACTTCAACAGGGTCATTTCCGTGAAACAACAGTCAAAAACCGTGTTTTGTCGATTTTTTACTGTAGCCGACACAGACAACAGCTCGTCGCAGTCTAGCGAGAGGAACTTTACAGAGTCAAGCAAGAATTTTGTGAAGCTCATGAATATTTCACCTTAGTTCATGAGAAGGAATCCGTTTTAACATCTATTTTCCAGAACTTCAAGTTCAGTGGTTCGCAATTTTTTATAACATGTACTGTCAGAAGAACAATGAATTCTTTGACACAATACCAAATGACCCTACGCAAATGATACTTTCTATCTATCATGTGTCTTTGAATGTTTAAAAAGGTATTCAAATATCCAGAGAAATCTAAGGACCTGGGGATTTGGAACAGTTTTTGGATGAAATCCCGTTGTAAGGATGTGGACAAAATTGAAAAACTGCTCTAGAAGCAACCAAAAGAAGATTAAGTTTAATATTTGTATTAGAGATGCAATTAATCCTCACTCTTTCCTCAACAAAAACTCTTTAACTTTTCGCTTCATAGAAGTGAGAATTTTCCACCGAAGTTTAATCTAACTCAAATAGTGCACAATAATTGTCTCAATAACATAGTTAGGTATGCACGTGGCATCCATAGAACAACCTCTGATCACACGACCCCTTACTCAACTTAACCGAAACTGTCCTGCTTGAACCTAAACAAAGAAGGGCGCTTTGTTTTCCGACGTAAACTAGCTGTCTTTGATGGAGCACAGGGCTTTCCAGCGTCTCTGTGAGAGGCAGCATTTCTTGGCTTCCATTAGAGCGCCGCGAGATATCGTGCAGGCTCCGGCAACGTTGACGTTGCATTGAATTCTCAGAAAACACTTTGGCAGCTTCTTGGCTGCCAGCAGCAGCTTCGATTTCGTGACCGTTCACCGAACATCCAATCTGTTGAGGCAAAATTAATTTGTTGAGTGAAAGTCGTGCGCAACCGACGCTTAGAGTGCACGCCTACTCATCTTGAGAAGTAAAATTTTTCATTTGTTATTTCCTCATAACGAGGACTACTACGGGAAAGACATGCGCAGCTCATTTCCTGTGGAAGCCCAGGAAATGAGCTATTATATTTTCAAGCAAAGGCAATCACTTTCCGCACCATTATTTTCATCATCGCTAGGAGCATTATTAACTGCGTAGCGAAAGATATGCAGAATGAATACAGGAAAGAAGCCTCATAAAATTTAACTCGTTTGAGTATTGATGGTGAGAAATCACCATAAATACTCACCATAAATACTTTGAGGTACACATCGTTTGTTGAGGAAAGTTCCTCACCAAACGATGAAAACCGCCGCCTCATTAATTACCGCCGCCGCCTCATTGATTATTAATTGTGGAATCTGTTAATTTAGGCCTGACTGTGGAAGGTGGTTGTGCTGGGCTGCTGCTGATCCTGGCAGTTCTGGTGAGGCCAGTGCTGCCTCTCTTGCATCCTTGTGACTAAGGGTGTTGATTGTGGCCTGCTGTCGGCTACCCTCCCATAGGGAGGAGAGGCCTGGTATATGTATGTATGTATGAGTATTTATGGACCTTTGATTGAGGTCTTGGTAATGTGCCAACCAAATAACCTATAAGGATCATTCAAATCGCATTAAGCAAATAATAAGCAAATAATAAGCAAACTCATTCGAAGGAACTGAATCATAAGAAAGAACGTCAACCTTATCGGGTATATTCTACTTCTGGACACACAAACACCAAGAAATTAAATTTGAATAGAAAAACATCTAATTAGGAACAAATTAGCACAGTAGAAAAAGTACAAAGCAAGCAAAAATGAATAATAGAAAAATAATTCCAATACTTGCAATGGGAAGGCTGACTGAATATCGTTTATAACAGATTTACATCGTAAAATAAACATAAAACATAAAACAAATAAAAACAATCTGAACATTAATTTAGGCACAATCTAACGACCTAACTGCCTATTTTACCAGTAAATAGGCAGGTAAAAATCCTCATTAAACATTTTTAACGATAGGAGGAGCTCAGCGAGTAACTTACTATCAGCTAATATGAATTTACAGCTCCACAATTTTAATTTTACCCTGAACTCAGGCGAAATCGGTCAAGAGAATGAATGCTGTCAGATCGAGTGCCGTTTTTCGTGAACAAACATTCACATGAATAGGCAATAATTTTTTTAGATTGTATACACCAACATTCACATTCAATGTAAACATAGGAACTTTGCATCAAGATTTAAGTGTATATTTTATATGTGATGTCTATCATGATTCGCTATTGAATTTTTAAGTAATTGTACTAGTCGTCCTGATTTACCGTTACGAAAGTAAATTTTTAAAATGAGAAATTTCAGTCCTGTAAATTTCACCCTAGCTCTGTTTGATTTTCATTAATGAAAACTTTTTTGTATCTGTCTCTATTTTTGGACAAACCGTTACAAAAAAAAAAAATAAAACAGTTACAGTATTTTTGTAAGCCATGAGACACATCAGTTCCGTCAAACTTTTCAAAATTCGTATTTACTCTAGACGGTCTAATTTTACCATTTCTCATGCTATTTAAACGTTAATGACTTTTACTCCAAATACGATTTGATATTATGAAAGGATTGTGTGGTTATTGAAAAATTGAAACCGAAAAATTGTATAGAAGAAGATGAGACATAAGAATAGAGTCGCATCATTGAACGGTGCGAAACTCGCAGAAAGAAAAAAGAAAAGAAAAAAAGAAAAGCAGTTTATTTCCAACTAAGTACAAACATGAAATGTTGATACATTGGTTTTTAAAATACCTTAACATTAACATCCTTAACTGATAACACATTGGTCTCGTTACACCCTTCTAAAATGTTGAAACAAAAAACAATTGACAGAAAAGCACTACAAAAATGAGTTCCCTTCGTTGTATAATCTGATTTTGACTGTGCATTTAAATATAAATGAAAAAGAAAACAAAATTCTCGTAACGCTTAGTTGAAAAAATGCATAAGTTTGTGAGCACTTAAATTGAAATAGAAGCGAAAATCGCACTCAAATACCTTAACTAAGAAAAAAGAAAGCAGTTTATTTCCAATAGAGATGGTACAAAACAGCTTGGTTTTTGAAAAACATCTTAAAGTAAGGAAAATACACTTGTATGATACACACACATGAGTATTGTAATACCCATGTCACTAGTCGAAATAAATGGTTGAGGGCAATGTATCCCTAGTGTTGCTTAATCTAGATTTGATGATATTTGTAACTACAATTATAAAAAAACACGATTCCCATCACAATGTATAGTTGAGAATACTCTTTCTGGTGCACACTTGCAGTGAAATACGAGATCAGCTACTTGCGGTATAAGGAATTTGTTGAAAGTAAAACGGGTGGATCAAAATAGTCCTGTGTCTAAGGCAGCGAGGTTGATGTTGAGAATTTTATTTTTATTCCTACGAATACACTAGTATTCCAATCAAAGGGCTCGGAGAAAATAACTTTTATCACGCAACGAAATCATGTTATTTCCATGCTAATGATGTTGTCACAAAACAGTCTACATGAGTCAGAAACATGAAAATGATTATTCTACATAGGTTAAAAAGAGATGTACAACATAATTGGAGTGATACGAGAGAGTGACCACCAAGATATTATTGTCATAACATTCTCAAGAGCGTATAATGATTTCCATCACACAAGACTAACAACTTGAGAACATTTTAGGACGTGAATAATAGAACACATTAGTGTTCTATAAAGTTACCAAATTAGAAAAGTTACGTTATTTTCGAAACATGATCCAAATGCCTTTAATTGAGAAACATAAATAGGTGCCACGACGGTCCAGTTTAATGCTTGTACAAAAACGATGAGAAAAAATAAAAATGTATCCTATAGCTGCTTAATTAAAATTGAATAGTGTTTGTTAATTCATAGAAGCAATAAAGGTAACAACTTTGTTGGGTGAAAATGCTTGTGACGGTTTGCATGTACATTGATATATTCACCTTGGATTTCATGAAATCATGTAATAATTTTATAGGTGCTTGTTGTGGTAAAAATTCAAAAATATCATTTCGAGCGAGCATTGACAAAAAAAGAATACGCCTATAAAAAAATAACACTTAGCTGATTGCTTAAATGAGCACGCAATGACCCAAACACCAAACACCAAACACCAACAAGACAAATGCAAGTCGATTGAAAACAGATTTTGCTAGAACTGTTGAAGGTAAATGCATGAATGTACAAACATTTACAAATATACGCATACATACACACACACACATGCATACAGATACACACCAAGATACACGTAGGAAAATTATGAAAATGACAAGTTTTGTTTTTCTAATTAACAAATTTTAACATAACGGGCATTAGTTGATGAGCATCTAATTCGACCATACATGGGTGGTCACACAACAAATTTCATATTTTGCGAATGTTTTAAAGTATAAAGTGAAAATGACGAGTTAGGGCAGTGTTATAAGTTGCGAGTGAGGAAGGGCGGTGAAGGACAATGTTCTGTTCACAGATGATGGACTTTTCACTGTGAAGAAGCCTATAATTGCAAAAATGATATGGTTCAGTCCCCTGCCTAACTTTTTCGCCATCTCATTGATTATCATCTACCGGTTTCGCAGCTTCGTACTTATGTGTACCTATCGTCACCCTGGCAACAATGTCTAGACGCGTAATAACCGACGACGCTTTGACGGCACTGCTAAGGTATAGAAATTAACGATACCTCAAAAAGATGACTGAGCGTTTTCATGCATGACGTACGACCATAAAAGAGTTAACATTATTCTTAAAAAATTTATGTAAACACATATTTTCGTGGTTCAGTACGCTGTTTCGAAACTGTGCTCAGAAACACTCGGATACATTTAATGTTTACAGAATATCCAAACGTATAATACACTAGTTCAATTGAAATACACACAAATACATTCACAAACACAAATCATTGAAATACACACAAATGTGTTTACCGCACATATTTATGAGAATATGCTGAACTACAAAATACGGACGTTAACATATTGTTTTTAGCCATAATGTGGCGTTTTATAGCCACCCGTTGTGCACAATCATGCTCAGTCATCTCTTTAGAGCAGCGAAAATTTTATTTTTCTTCAGTACCGTAAAAAGTGTCTTCGGCAACGATAAAGCGTCTATAAATCAACGAGAAAGTGCCTACAAATCGTTACCACGGTGTTGAAATGTATGCATAATTATGCACGCGACTCGGCAAAACGGATGCCCGATTTTCAATGACGCGGTGAAAAAGTTACACTGAATCAGAGAGGGATCGGTCATGTCCAAACAGACAAGACAGCTCAACAAGAACTCAACAATACCCATCTGTGTTGGTTTAAGCTTGAGTGTCTTCGAAAGCTCGAGACTCCTCCTCTTCCTGTCTTTGACGGGGTGAAGATCATCTCTGAATACTATGAGACGATACCCTTGAGTCTTTTATGAAAAAATTGAGCCAAGAGCTGTTCAATGATGGCCCACATCTCTCCCACCAAAATCTCTGAGTCAGCTCTTGCTACGATGAACCAGCGTTGATGATGAGAGCAAAGTTACGCGAGTGCCTGCGTCCAGCCGCTGCTCTCACTGAAGCGTCCACACGGATGTCGGGACGAGGAAAAGCGTCGCACTTTGCATCCAGTACATGTTTTCAGAAGCGTGTACTGGAAGCGTCCAGTACATGTTTTCAGAGCAAATAAGGAACACCATAACGCGTGATTTCGCTCAGCCGTCCTCCTACACCAATCTCCCCTGCTTGGCCGTTTTCAACCCATGGGGTTAACATTTTTATGCTAGGAACATGATTAAGCGTTCCACGAGCTATTGATAATTTATTGATGTATTAGGCTCACAATCCTAGGTGATCATCGAGACACTAATCCCACTTTTAATCTTCATAAGATGTGAAAGGTCCCACCTAAGTTGAAGTTACAAGACGTTGAAACATTTTCTTCGAAGTGAAATGGTAACTGGAAATCTCTTATGATGTGGAGCTCCCGCGGGGTAAATGTGATGATGGTGTGGTCACCCGTGGTAGAATGTACGAATGATCTTGCAATCGCACAAATGCTGGAGTGTTGGACGAAAACGCATCTCTCACAAGATAGCTACTTTTAACTATTTTCGAGCCATGGTAAAGCAATGTCGTCGGCCAGACGCCAAGGTCTCTCGTAGCGTTGCTCTTATCAGATGAGATGTAGGAAGTTATGAGAAACGCAACGGAAATACCTCAAAACGGAAAAGTTACGACAAAAAGAAAAAGTACTTCCTTTCCCTTTGATACGTCAATGACGGTAAAAAAACTCTCACTTTGGGCAGTAGTGAAAGTTCAGTAAAGTAAATTCCAACGTTATTGTTCTTTTGCGCTTTGAAAATACAGACTTCGTTTTTATTTTTGAGTTCCTGCCTTTACTCACAAAATTCCTCTAAAGAAAAAAATATTACATATGTGAAAATTCCTGAAATTCCTGAATTTTTTTAGAACTGTCAGAATGCATGCAGAATAATGGAGTATGACATCGTCTGAGGAAGAACAGCGCAGAGTGTCATTGAATGAGCGAAAAGCAAACGCTGCCTGCACGGTTGACACTGACGAGATCAACGCATACCGAGAGCGATCTCTGTTGACGCTGATATAGCTCTACTGTGGACTGGTGCAATGTGCTGAATTGCAGTAGTGGCGGAGAACAAGGTTTGCAGCACTTCAGAGCACTCCTTTATGTTGAGCAGAATGTATTACAAATCTTGGCTTTTTACACGCTATTCATTTAGAACAGTTATTTACGAGTTGCATTTGCTGAAGAGTTTTTATCGTTCAGAGACTGGACCTCGTACTTTCAAATAACCGCACTTTGTGTTATGCACCTCGTGGGTTACTTCTCGTGATCCTACTAATTTTTATTGTTATTTCATCTTACATTTCGTTTGTCATACATTTCGTTTCGTCAGTCATTATATTAATGAGGTATACATACTTCAATTAATTTTTCATTAGCTCATCGTTAACTTCCCAATTAGTTTCAGACATAAAAATCACATCAAATGTCTACTTCCTGAGGGGAAAAAAAAGTTCACAAATGTGAGTTTCATCATCTTGAAAATCAGTAATTAATTGAATAATCTTTTCAATACAGTTGTTGAATTTTAGATCGATTTCATTCACATGACTTAACATAATTCCATCAAGTTCAATTTTTCAATCAGTATTTTTAAGCGAGTTTAGGGAAGGAATGCACTTATGTTATGGCGCTCTAATTTAAGCTATGTATTTTTTTTGTGTCCACGGAAGTGTCTCCATTTGTTATGGGTTTTCGGTTTTCTTGTTATTTCACCGTCACATTTTATCTCTGTCACTCTTGCTTTTTCTTGCCACTCTACTATTTTGTTAATCATTCATAGGATGGATAATTCATCCGTGGTCCAAATCAAATTATCAAATGTGGTTCATCGTATTTCAATACTTCAAAGTTTCATAACATAAGGTTGCGTGATTATTTTCTAAATGTAAGGGAGCGTTTGTATAATTTCTAACTTCAATAACGTCATCGACCACTTACAACTCCAATCTTAAAGGGAAAAGTATGATAACTTGAACCACAGTGATGATTTATTGACTTGAAGAAAAGAATTATGGAATTACCTAGCGCATCAAAGAAATAGTATCTCAAAATGAACCTAATGCATTTAAGATCATTCTATGCATCAAAGATAATGCTACTCGAACAAAAGACAATCCTACTCGTTTACGGTAATCCACACGCGTGAAATAAGCCTAGCGTGAATTGTTGATGGGAATTGGGTTCATTTAAACACAAATAAATAATGCATGGCACTTATCTTACTCGTGGATTCCTGGCACGAAGGGAGTGGGAACTTTAAATGCTTATGAGTTGTTAGCACGACATTCCGATTTTTGTATAGTAACAAGGTAAATTGTTCAATATTAACTATCAAAAAAATTCTTCGCCCAGTCCGACAGCACAGATAAACGACCTTCAATCACGGTCCTCCCATGAGTGCCCGCTTGCTCATGTGAGTGCAAGCGTTTACCGCGGTGACTCTAAAGAAACCGTTTTGTGACGGTTATTATCGCGCCTCACGAGTAAGTAAAGTCGATCGACGATAATTCATTAAAATGCTATTTTCAATAGTAGCATCGATTCTTATTTTATTGAATTTATAATGACATCTAATGTAACTTCTCTGAAAAATTAAATTAAATAAAGGTATAGGAAAATTGATACACAAAGAACCTCTCTCAGTGATGACGTTTGGTATCTAAGATGAGGTCTTGTCCCTTGTTTCGAAGTAGTTCGGTGGTGGAATTCGATGTTGGTGCAGGCCTCAGAATGTGAACGTTCGAGTCAGTTAAGGCGTCCTCTACTGCTTCATTCGAACATGATGGCTACTGTTTCTCTGTATGTAGAGCGTTATTTGATGACTCATAACACATAGAATGTTGGCCAACCGTTACCATCACTATTATCGAAAACACGCTTTTATGAGATGAAATAAATGAAGGCACGCGATCAGGAAACAAAATTACAATTGTAATAATTCTACTCAAATTTCAAAACTAGTCCAGCGATGACGATAAATACCACATCGTCTCGGTTTTACTTAATTTTTATTAGTCGGAAGCAATTGCATTTTCACAAATACGAAATACTTCGTTTTGAGAGAGAGTAATGAGCTCAAGATACCGACTGAGTCCAATATACTTCAAGTCAAACATGTACTGCCATTTCAAGAATCAAGCATATTGGACTGCGCAGACCTAACTTCGTTTTAGAATGAATCTCATTTACCGTTACTGAGTTTTTTCATGGTGCATTCAATGGGAAATATCGTGCTTGTGACCGATATTCTAAGAAAAAGGTATGCCATAAAATGGAAAGAATTTATTCTTGTCGTAAATCTGATCATTCTACAATCTACATCGTGATCAATTGTCTTTTGCGTAGATTTTATACAAATATTTCCTTAATAACATCATCGTCGTTTTGCGTTCTATTTGAACATAGCTTTGTCCAACTAATAGCGTATTAAACGTACTGGCATCGTTCACTTCAGTTCGAACACGGTCTTTCTGTGGTCACCGTAGCCAAGAGGTTAAGAACGCTCCCTTCATGAGAAGGCGTCGGCAGTTAGAATCTCTGCGCCGTGCATTGATCCTTTCCTATTTTATCCTATCTTTCAAATTCTACTCATGCTAGTTCTAGTTGATGCCTTCAAGCAAATAACAGTTGTGCATCATAGTCTGTAGCCATTTTCCTCCAAATGATCTGCTGGCTCCCATAAATATTGTCATAAAAAATTTCTTTTTCGTAATCCTAGCACCATTCAATCATAGAGTATGAAGCACTTGTCATAGAACTGAAAGAACAATAGTGACTTTACAGAAATCAGTGAGAAATTGTTGGTTTCAAACCCAAGACAGCAATTGATTTGAATTGGCCGAATGAATTTTTCAGTCTCTATTATAAAACAGTTATATTATGAACTATTTTTTTTAAGTTCATGATTTTGCTGATATTCACTCCAATAGATTTACAAGCTAGTAATGCTCTTGAGGTGAGTTTCCCTTTGCAAAATGCGTACGACATCTTCTAAGGTATTAAGTTTGTCATTTATTCATTCTTTTTAATTTAACAGGAACTATTCAAGAGGAGGCAAAAAAAGGCTGCGAAAGAGTGAAAGGAGGAAAGAGTTCGAACAGCGAGTAGAGAAGTCTGGTTGAGATGCACAGAGCAAAATATAGAAATTCATTTAACGAATACAAATATTTGAGACGTCCACGAAAAGAATTTGAATTCTCGTTTGCACAGGGAAGAAATGTCATTTGAAATTGAATAGAGTAATTGACTTAATGCCGCCGCTCTCCCCCGAACACTCTCGACGAAGCAGAGAGAGTACTGGGGCCGCAGGACGACGAGGATCAAATGAGCATAAGCACACTGGATGGAGTCACGTTTTCGACGCTCATTGTTGTATTGCTCCTCACGAACCACTGTACTATGCCGTCATTTAACACGAAATTGAAAGGTTTTGCATGTGGAAGTCCATAACACCCTTAGTTTCATTAACTGAGAATGGGATTTTCCCAGAAAGTATTTAAACGACAGGTTTGCACCAATGAAAATCGAGCCTTTTTATTGTCATTTCATTAAGCCTATATCAACTCACACGAGTTTAGAGTGCACACTCATTTAATTGTGACAGAAAACATTCAGTTATTTACCAGTCAAATTGCCGTTATATTTATCTTTACTTCTTCAGAAATTTTTCCTTATACGTTATTATTAATCTTGATTCTGTGTTAGTCTGCTCTGATGTATCTTAGTTTTTTGTTTTGTTCAATTTTACATTGTGTACAGTAATGTTGCACGCCAGCTTTTCATTATGGGCGAAATTTTATTTTCTTGATGTTGAACAAAATAAATAGTTATTCTTTTGATCAAGGGTAAATAATTCAGTTTGTGAGTTTCGCTGCTTATCAACTCATTTCAGGAAAGTATACATTCTCTTTAATTTTAGTACGTTCATCAGTCATAGCATCGTTTCCTTAAGGCAGCAATTTCTTTTAATTTCTTTCCTTTAATCCTCTAACTTAGAAAAGCCTCAATTTTACTTGTCTCCTTTACTTCAGACGATGAAAACAATGTTTATTCCGGCTTTATCTTCATGTATCAAAGGTAGGAATAATGCTGCCGCCACCACCACCATTCTCAGTGGATATATTTAGACATATATAGAGTTTCAATCTATAAATAAATGGCAGGAAATACCAAGATGGTTCGGTTACTTAATTTAACATTTAATCGCAATTACCGGTAGAAGTTTTATTGTCAAACTGAACTCACAACATTTCTTTCGCTAGCTATCATCAACATTGAGATGCTATCGTTTTCTTTTAAGAGTTATTACTAGAAAGTTACTAATCGCAAGCTAGGAATATACAGAAACACTGGTAATGGAACGGAATTTACGCTGTTGCATAAAAAAGAAACATTTGAATACAAACTATTGAAGTTAACTAAAACGGGTGGAGAACACATACAGGTGGCTGCTAGGGATGAGCCACGTAACCCGAACGAGGGCGATCCAGGTCCCGAAGTTTCCCTCGGCGGCTTTGTTCGAAGACAGGGAACTTCTAGAATATTCATAGTATGATATATAGACGTTGAATGCTTGGGATGACAACATCTTCATGCCAGGACGACAAAGAAGCAATTACGCTGGCCTGACGTAACTCCTTTGTGATTCGTAAGATAAATGTTCATAAACAAGACGAGGTCATAGCGGAATGGAACATACTGCATTCATTCATTCGAAAAAATACGAGTTCTGAAATACTTACAGAGTTGACGAAGAATTACACAAATAAAACGTTTGAAAAAAAAATTGTACAGGCTGTAAGAAAAATTTCGTGCTTCACTTATGCAAGAGTTTTGTTATTATTAACATTTTAACTTTATATCATAAGCATGGTGCCCTGGAAAACTGTACCGTCAAAAAATTACCTGTACGTCCATCACCGCCTCATTAAATATCATACATTCCTTTGCTAATTTTCATTTTGAATTGTTGGTATTCCTTTACTACTCGTATTGGTCATTTTGAATTATTGGCATTGGTTGTCGAATTATTATTTGTTTTCTTGGTTATTTGTGCGCTCTCCAAGTCATCATCAAGGAGTGAAATTCCTGTTGAGGTCAGAGCAGTCATTTTGGATGCAGTGGCAAGTATACCTGACTTGAGCTTACCCTGTTCCTGATGGCGGACGTCAAACTTTACTGGTGAATGGAGAACATGCTTGTCGCCCATTAGCTTTTAATATTCTAATGCGTAAGCTTGGACTAACGAGGTCTTAGATAACTACTGTACGTAGTTGATTAATTCTACAATTTTTATTCTTCCCTCGCCTTGTGCCCGCAAAGCAAATGAGCAATTTTTATTATTCTAGAATGGTCTCACAGTGGCTTCACAGTTAATTTATGTGCTAGACTCTAACTTTTCCTACGTGTATTCCGCCCGTTTATGACAGGTAGAAAGCTATTCATTTGACCGATGTTACATATTTCAAAAATGAAGGATTCTCACATCGCCTCGCGCTGATTGAGTTTCTTTCCCTTCTGCGATGAACTTGAGAATTCCGTCACATCCCTTCTGATCTTCGACTGAGAGTCTTATCACGGGGCAAAAATCATTATTGATTACATATATAATTGTTTATCGCTTTGAACGTGGTATGACCAGCTATGAGCACTCTCCCCCATGATGTAAATACATGTCAAGGGCAGTTTCATTCTATCATTAAACAACTATGTTTCAACATAAATGTTGCAAGACTTAGGGAAAGGAAAAAGAGAAATCGGTTGCAAAGGAAGAATTTAAGCTTACTTAGATATAGAATAGTAAAATAGAGCTGAAATGATGAATTACACACAAGGAGGCTATGAGGCGTAAAGGAAGAATTTATTAAATTAAATTAAATAGAATTTATTAAATCTTGATCGACGGGGGGAAATAACGAATATCTATAAAAAAATTAAAAATTTCATTTCAGGCAATCCCATCTACAAAACAACGCTTAAAGCGCTGAGAATTGGCATAGAAGCAAAAAATGAAACACCAAGAGTCAACCTTAAGTGAGCGCGATCACATTTTGGACAATTTCTGAGGCACAACGCATTTTTCTAGCAAAGTTGGAATATCGCAGGAAATATTATGACCTAGAGGAAATTGGAGGATATATTATCCTACCGACCACCTTGAACAACTGCTGTGCTCCGCATAACATATATCTTGATATTTCAATTCATTCTTACGTAACGTGGTGACGTTATTCAAACCGACCAAGTCGACGTTAGGAATTTCAAGTTTAAGGAGCGATTCATGGGGCGGAGAGAATTCTCGACACAAACCGTCTGCAATTCTGATATCTTCAGTGTGAACGAAGTTATTCCATCCATGATAAGTTCCAGAGTTTTTGGGCATTCCTGATGATTTTCCAGTGAGTTCGTGTTTGTGTATTCCATTGAAAGAGAACGGTTCCAGGAAAGTTACATTGATGTACGCTAGCCCACAATCATGCATTGTACACATGTTGCCTTAAAGCACAAAGAGAGTATCCTCAGTTGGATGTAAAGTAGCCCATAGGTCACTGCGGCCGCTAGTACTTGTGCTTCTGCGGTTCAAAGTCGCCCACTCACAGCGTGTTAAGTCCTCGCGACGATGTTCCTCAATCACGCCAATTTTTTTAATGTTAAACTATTCTGAACTGTTCGACTAAGGTTCAAAATGTGACTTATACATCACTATGTGCTGGAGTTAGCTGTCCGTTTAAAAACAACGTGTAGGTACCCGATTCGAAAGTCCTTTCTTACACAATGACTGAGCGATTGCTTTTGTTTTTTGTCCTGAAAAACCTTCCCTGTATTTCATGCTTTTTTCGTAGAGCGGGGCTTACCTAAGGGTGCGTTCACACTACGAGCGGAGCGGCAATAATGCTTGTACATGTTTGAATGCCGAAACGCTCGGCTGTCCACACTACAAGCGGAGCGGCGCGCTCGGGAAATTCGTTGGGATTTTTTGACGCTCGCGGGAGCGTTTCTCTTCGGCTCCGCCTTTGGATCGTCATATCTTACAAGGGTAGAATTGTCGTTTGATTTCAAAAAGTATAATAAATAACTAATAATTTGTACAACTAATCATACAACAACTATAACTGATAGTGTAACATGTAATATTTTTGTTTAAATCTGCCAATTTGGGTTCATTAAGCATTTCATTTCCTTTTTCTTCGGCTTTTTCTGATTTTGTTATTTTATTATTGTTTCAATTTAGGGAATCTTCGTTTATTTTCCTTGTGATGTAGTCTTAATTTTCTTGTTATGCTGTGTATTTTATTTTATGATCTTGCTAAAGGAATAATTATGTGCGATTTTGAAACAAAGTTTTAATTTTTTCCATAAAATGGGAGGAAAAGGAGGCCGTATGGTGAGGAGGAGGCCTCAATGAGTGTCTAATACACAATGAACTGCCAAATATTATGAGCTTGGCTGATTATTTTTTCAATACTAACGGAAAACATGTCAGTATTTTGAGAATTTTTCGGTCAGGACAAGTCAGCATTTTTCACTTAGCTTATTCTGGCACAACCCTGAATTTCTGAGGGGAATTATTTTACCTGCACTCACCCTAAAGTCACCACAAGACGCTCCTTCGTTCTTATTGGCCTGCGAAAACCTGTAGCCCTATAAAGTAATACAGCCTTTGTGTAAAGACTTTAATTTTGCTTAAACTACTTTGGTTTACATGTATCCTCAATAATCCGTAAATACTCGAAGAATTGCGATTCATCTCTCCTCAGTGCTTCGAAGAGATAGTGTTATTCTCCATATCGATCTCTCCTCATATAGATGGGATGGACCGAGTGTTTCCGTTTTTGTTTCTTGCCGTCGAGCAATAGTACCGCACTCGCGAAATCCTCCATAGCGACTGATTCCTGTGGACGTCAGGGCTGCCAGCAGGGCTCCCACTCTAAATTTTCAGATAAACCTAGATTGAACTTGAAAAAAACCCAGATTCGTTCAGAAAAACCTAGAAATGTTATTTTAGTACGAAAAAAGTGAAAAGTTTACATACATGAGTGAAAACAATGGTGTAAATGCTGATTTTACTCCTGCTCCTCCTCCTAATTCTCTTC
>JACJUY010005523.1:50204-62552 GCA_014220935.1 Platorchestia sp. MABIK | reverse complement strand
TTTGACTGTACTACTTTTTAGGTGGTTCCATGGTGTTTAACTACAAGCTGATAATGCAATAAGGACAAAGCAACCCTGCTACCGGTAGCGCTAGTACCACAGTTAGCACCTCAGCTGTAATAAATGAGTGACTGAGCCACGTGCTTCATGAGGCGCTTTAATTGCGCCACTGCGCGCTTCATTCGGATCCCTTACAAACGTGTATTATTCTACCATGGTGCATTCGCAAAGATGGCTTAGGCCCCTTGTACTGATAATTTGATTAATTTCTAGATCGAATTGTAGTAATATCAATTGGTACTCTACCTTTATGCTAGAAGCAAATATTAATTTAAGCAATTTTTGATTTTACATACAGTATATTGTTAAAACACCCCAAATTCCCTAAATTCTTGGCCTTTTTGTTTCGAATTCCCCAAATCCCTAGACAATGTCCGAATTCCCAAGATCTGGGGAAAATTCCCAAGGTGTGGCAGCCCTGGTGGACGTCGCTCTGCTCAGCTTACATGTGAACACACGCTCCGCTCTGCTCCGCTCGACACCGCGCCGTGCCGCTCCGCTCCGCGCCGCTCCGCTTGTAGTGTGCACGCACCCTAACGGGCCATTACTTTTTCGACAGGTTACATTAAGATTAAGTGTATCACCGTACAATTCAACGTAAGCAATGCGCCACGTCAGCGCTCTGAGTGTGAGTTTCGTCATCGCACGCTGGCCAGTTCTAACAATACTGCTCTATACCACTAACCTTGCACCTTTAGCCATGTACCTACTTTATTCTACTGAGTCTAAACTTCTCAGTATCTTAACATCGAGGTGAATGTGCTGACATTGTAACCGGAATTTACTAATCGTGAGATGAATATTTGAATTGATTTTCATGGAAAACATATTGCTGCAACAACGGTAGTTTCAATAGATTATTTGATGAAAACGCCTTCACCTTCAACTGCTGTTTCAACATAGCGGAATCACTGATGTGGTGGCCCTATGCAGACATGTGCTTTATTCACATATTTTACATACCTGGACAATGCTGATGCCATGTTATTGTAGGTTTAATGATTAGTCTTTCTTTCAACAGTTCAAGTAAGTGGACCAAACAGTGAGTGTTACATGATAAATAACAGTGATAATTAATAGTAATAATTGAATCTCAATAATCTTTCAGAAGATATTAATTATTAACGAAAGAGTCAGAGAGAATATGAAAAACAATACCAGAAACGAAAGTATACTAAAATGGCCGAAAAAACAACCTTTAACAATAGTTTTCAGCAATACAAATTAAAGACTGCCGTGGAAAATGGAAGGAGCCTCGAGGAACGCTGGCCGTATCGACAAGGCAGTGCCGTAGAGACGGTGCGAAGAATTGGAGCCGATGTCGCAATCTCCAGGCGTAAGCCCCTGCGCTTTCCGTAAATGCTCCTCAGAAGATTTAAATATTAGTCAGAAATGTCCTCAAAAGTGAAGGTTATATGAAATTATGAAGTACAGAAATTATAAATCCCTTCATGATCTGATCTTCACACACACCCACACGCACGAGTTAACACCGGTCTGATCTTTCCACACACACACACACACACACACACAAACACACACACACACATACGAGTTAACACCAATCTGATCTTTCCACACACACACACACACACGCACACATTCAAACGCGCCCGTGCACTCACACACACAACGTGCGAACACAGATGTATTTGAATATAATGCAAAGATTGGATATTTTTTTTTCAATTGTGAGGCTATTCTCATAGTGGAGGGGCTCTCGTTCCAGCTATTAAATCAAAATTTAGTAAAATACGAATTGGAATGAACACTTATTTTTCAGGAATTGATTTTTTCTCAATTTTCACCATCTCATACTCACATATAGTGAGATTAATCTTCCAGAATCACCCAATCGAAATTGGAAGAGAGAGGTTTTCTTTTCATTCTCTCAATTAACTTTTGTCACCGTCATGCAAACAAATTTTCGCTGAACATTTATTGGCTCAAGTGCTCAGCTGAAGTTTTCATGCAGTAAAGGAAGCAGAGTATTTTGAGAGATTTACTTGTATCTTAATGACTTGAGCACATCACTGGAGGACACCGTCGATCGCTAAATATGAGCTAGTTAAAACCATCATTCAAGTTAGTGGAGCTGAACCCTCGTACCGTTTATTCGATCAAGAAACCCGTTGTTACATCTTACGTTTCATAAAAAACTCATACACCCTACTCCGCGTGGCTTCTTTAAAATAGCCATTTATATCTTGTCAGACGTATCATGTTTACCATTATACGTCCGCATGATATTTGATTTTTAAATGCATCTTAATTTAATGAGAAGATCATTGTTTTTTATTTTCATGTACGATAGTTCTGCGTCGTTTTTTTGAGCTGTAATAAGCGTTAGCAGCATGAGTCTGTTTGAATTTTTTTTTTTACGAATATTTTCTACGTAAAATATTTGAGTACCATTTTTGGCTTGAACTCTACAAATACGCCCCTGCAATTTATTTGTACACTGGTCCAGTTTACCCATCTCATTTTGCCACCTCTTGGGATCTAATAGTTTTCTTTATTTGAGCTCACACAAGCATCATTTGCCAGTGCTGGAAGCAGTTATTCTTCAGACTCAACGCTTACGTGTTTCCCTACGCCTGCTGTACATCAGTCCTCACTTTGCATACTTGGCGCAGTTTTCCTGAGGACGGCTCACGCAAGCAAGATTGTTTCTTCTCGTGCCACAGCGGGCGCTCGTGAGCAGCAATGAGCACATTTCCTCTCCTGAGGATCGCGTGCAATTGAGGAGAGAGTATTTCAGCGGCACGCTGCCTCGCGGGAGCTGCCCAGAGTCTTCATTTACTGCTCTGTCGGCTGCCTGACGGCGGAAGAAGCCTTGCAAAATGTTTGTAGCGAAGAGCTCAGAATATTTCAGCCGGAATTATCCCCGCACTCGCGCTCTCCAAGTGAGGTTATCCTTGTCTCAGAAGAAACATCTCAGTGTCGCTTCTCCAAAAATTATTCAACTCAAGCAAACACACAAATTTTACTTTGGCCCACTTCCTGAGTACGAAAAAATTCATACGGTCTTTGTGTGGGCGAAAATCGTCCTATATTAATGAGCATCACGAACATCAACGAACTGTGCAGTGTCATAGATTTGAAAGTTAAAATTTTGCTTGAGTAAAAAGCAGTAGTTCTGCTTACAGAACTCCAAACGAAATTTGTCTTTCTGCTGTACATTGACTTTTTTATAGCCAGGATTCTCGCCATGTCAGCCGCGGCGACAGTGTTAATTTAAGCAGCATTGGAGAGCCTCGTGCGTAGCTGTTCCGTGCTATGTCCTGCGAGGCTGCGAGCGCCAGACGACTGTAAGCAGAGACTTTGATGACATCAAGTCTGTCCAGTGATACTTGCAAAGAAATTCATTTGCAAGGAGTTTCGATTTAGAGTTTGAATTAGGTGGGCTGAGCGAGCGTCAATAGTCTTTTGACGAGTAAAAATTTAAAAACCTAAATATTACTTCTCTTCCTCCGAAGAAACTGTTGAAATTAAAGATGGTCTATATATATAGATCTGTGAAAATATTCCTTTTTTCATATCTGCATTGGTACTATAGAATGCGCATTTGTGAGTGCAGATGCGACGCATTGATCGTAATTTCACCTCTCCAGGACACAAGATAGCTACAATTAGACTGTTTTGGAATCGCATGCACTTCAAAAGCTTCGCCAAACTTGGGTCTAATGTGAGAAGAAATGCCAACCTATAGAATGAAGAAAATGAATCACCTGAAGGACATAAGGAAAGAGGGTGACTGTTTGAGACAGACTTATCAAATGGTAGCAGGCATATTGCTGACATAATGAGTATCCTGCTGTCTTTCTCTGAAAGTGTTGATGAAGATTTTGACCAAACAATTTTATCCAAAAAAATTATATCAGTGCATGATAGATGTCAAAATATAAAGCAGATTCCAATGTTATTAAATACACTTCTCCAAAGGACGAAGAGCGCTTAATCTTACATTTTCCTTTCACTCTTTTTAATTAAAACTTACTTATCACGTCCGATAAGAATGCGCAGCCTGCGATCATTTATTCAGTGGAACTGAGGCATCATCTAAGACAGAAGCAAAATCGTTGGCTTTTTAAGTCAGATTTAGTAACTATTGATTACAAGTACTGAGTGAGAAACAATCTTCCTCTTCATGGGTTGTAGTGGGGAAAAGGTTGGTCGGATGCATTTGAGTTGTTCTCAGCTCATCATCCTGGTAAATGAGTCGCTTTAGGTACCATTCAACATAAATCAATTTGTAATTAAGTACACTCACGACTCTTTTCATAGCCACACTAGTATGCAAATAATTATTTCATTTCATACATTTACAGAAAAAATAATTAATTCTTCTGAATATGACCATTTTCATACATTATTTGTGACAAAAATGAATTTTTTATAACTATTTAGGTTTAACATCCGTCTACAAATCCATGAATATTAAAATTAAATATCTGGATCTTAATCCTGAAATGGTAAAGACGCACATTTAAACCACCTTTAGTTGGCATGAGTTTTGTCTAACTCACTCCACATGATGATGAAGAATAGAACTTCTGTACTTATCATTATTATGTAGCAATGATTACAAAAAGTTAAAATATCCCCCACTTTAATTTTCATCATCGTCAATTTAGGCTTACCGGTCATATTCTTACCTTTCTATTAACTGTACAACAATTCAGTGTGTAACATCAGAACTGTACGCTACTTTGACTAACTTGAATCTTCCCAAATTAAAGCCAGTAAAAAGACTTTTAATTTAATTCAACCGCTTAAAAATCAATAATGAGATTTTTTATTTGAATGAACTAATTCCGATCTAAATTAACTTGAAATGTTTTAACATAACTTTAACAAAATGCAATCAATCTTGCCTATTTTGATCATAAAAATAACGTAAAAATAAATCTAATGTCGGATTGCCTACTGTGATGAAATTTTTGCAACAGGGCGGGGGAAAACGGTGTTACCTAAAAGGAAAGTATTGATAAGCCGAGAGAGAGGTGAGAAGGAATGTGTGGAAGGGTGAAGAAAGTTGTATCTCGGGAGCTTACTTAGATGTAAGAACTTACTTAAATAATTTGATAGTTGGACTTTGAAAGATGAGTGGAATGAATTCAATTCTAAGTTAAGAGGTATACAATGCTTAGAGATAAGGGCTATAGATGTACGAGTACATACAAAATGTATATGTTGACGGGAAGGACCGTAGAGGGACGCTCGAGGAGCTTCGGTCTGTAGAGAAGGATTTTCAGCAGAACTAAAGTGGCGTTGGTGTAATGTATGTAAGCTGGCGCCTAACAACTGAGAGGTCTTTTTGGGTTCAGTAAAGCCTGAGAGTGTTGCGCAGAGTTGTGTTAGACCAGTGATTTCCAACCTGTGGTACGCGTACCACTAGTGGTACGTGAGAGCCTTCTACGTGGTACGCAAACACTTTCGGGGTCATGTACGATTTTTAGATATGTATTTTTTACTTCACAATAATGTTCATTGCCTAACACACAATAATCTGGCAACAATTTGCAACTGTTACCAAACGCCACCCACCTGGTCCTAGCGGCCCACACTTAAATTCGAATGGTACAATTACTCAATGCGCTAATTATTAGCGCATTAAGTAAGTACATACTAGCGGCTAATATGTTGTATTACTGATTTTTCCCTTGACGTTTGAGTGCGAGCAGGGGTTCTCAGCCTTCATGACTATCAAGTCAAAAAGACGGAACCGTTTTCCTGCGCCCGGGCATGATTTCCGATGTGCTGTGACCCAAGTAATGCCCCGCATTGACCAATTGGTGATGAACAAGCTGACACAGCCCTCGCATTGAGCTGTAGTTTTCTTAGCTGATTTGTGTGCTCTAACTGTTTTATTACGGAAGTAAAACACTATCTGATCGAATTTAGTTTCTCTGGAACCAGGAGGTACGCGTCGACTGTAAAGGATCTCCATGGTACTCGATCACAAAAAGGTGGGGAAGCACCGTGTCAGACGAATCGTCGCCATTTAGATCTCAAGTTTGGTCAAACGGGAAGGGGTTAGCTGCCGACCCAAGTTCCAGAGCACCAATGAACCAGAGTATCATGTGCATCACAGCCCCAGGTACCAAAGCACTGGCCAGCCCAGCACCAGCGTACTAGAGCCCAGTGTACTACAGCGCTGGAGTACCAGATCACCGCTGCACCACATACCACAGCACCGGCGTACCAGAGCGCCGGATGGCAAGAGCACTAGCGTGTCAGAACAATAGTGTACCCAGTACCGGAGTACCACATGATTTGAGCACCCGGCGCTCTAGAGGAGAAATGGGTGCCGCAAGAAACTCCCGTAGAATGAGTTGAACAAACGAACAAGACGGTGTTGTTCTCGAAGCTACGCAAAAAAGAATGCCGCCGGTAAGTGCTCAACTATTGTGTGGAAGATTCAGAATATAGCGTGTCTTTGTTGATAATGAAGGCTCTTCTCTCATAAAGTGCGTCTGAAGTTTAATAATAATGTGGTGATCTAAATTTAATTTTCAGAATTTCTCATAGTGCTGAGTTCATGTCTGTGTGGAACGATTGCTTCTGGAGCTAAGGATTAATGAGCTGATTGTGCTTATCACATTTTTTCATCAACTTACAAGTTAGCTTTAACAAAGTGATTGAATCTTTCGGATAGTCTTTTTTATCCTCATGTTGATACGGCGAATGCAGTGTGGTAGGCTCTCCATTTCTCATTTCTCTTTATCTCACATTTATATCATTCTGTTTACATTGAGGGCTTAAATCCCCTCTTCGACACCTGACTCTCTTCAGATCAGTATGGAGGGAAGCAAGGCACCGTGACACTACCACACATACATTATACTCGAGGGATTTAGGCCCTCTTTCCCTCTTTAAAGAAACTCTCATGCTTCAGTGATAAAAAGGGTGCATTCACCCATTGAAATTGGAATAAATTTTGAGAGTGAAAAATTCCCCTGGTGTGAATTAACTGATCTAAAGGTGCAAGCTTATACCGAGTCCAAACAAGCTAGACCGCGCTTCTATTTTCTGTCGTAGAAGAAATAATTCATAGAAGCCGAATTTTCTTTGCACTCATTCCACAGAAAAAGTACCTCTGCATCTCTTCTAGGATTTTTAAAATTTGGGAAGCCCCGTTCTCTATGAATTGAACATTAGCATGGGACTAAATTAATTTTGTCCATTCGGGTCATCTCCATTGCAGCAGCATGAAATCTCCTATCACTTCTGCGACATCTCAATTTCTACGAGCAGGCCTGAAGACATGAGAGGCATTGGTGTTGTTTAGGTATTCAAATAGAAAGTATCTCTCAACTTAATCGTTGCCGTGCACGATAGTACCATGCCATGAGCCACTACTGAGTCGATCACGTAAGATATCAATTATTAAGTTAAGGACAGCGTCCCCCATTCGAACTTTTTTTTCATTATTCAACCTAGAGCAATGAAATTTGGTATACTGATAGGAAATGCAATTGGGAATCATTTGTCATTTGGGAAAAAATGTGATTTTCCCCATAGAAAACGAGATTTTCATAGAAAACGAGATTTTTGGGGGGTTTTTAAAATGCATCTCTGACAGTTTTTGAGTAAAAGTGATGAGTTTGGTATCATTGGATGCGGAAAGACGTGGACATTCCAGGAAGTCCTATGCCGTTCCCCAAATTTCCGGTTTTAATGAAAAAAAGTGAAAAATATCGAGAATAAATTTTTTTCTCTAAAAATGCGAATTTAAGACGTCATAACTTTTGAAAAAAAAGGTGAGGTCAATTAGGACTCCCTGAGAAGCCCTAGGTTTTCCGCATCCAATGATACCAAAATCATTACTGTTGCTTGAAAACTGTAGGGGGAGATGCATTTTGAAACCCTAAAGTGCATTGTTTACATTATAAGCAAAACAAAGAAGCATAAAAAATTTTAATTAAAAATTTTTTAAAAATTTTGGTTCAAGTTAGACCTTTGAAAACATTATAGAGTAATACATAGACATAGGAATTGGCATGGCAACGTCGCGCCGTGAAGAAAGTGCCAAGTTGGAGGTGTAACATGATAAAATACCACTTCCCCCTCCCCTCCCCCCATTCTTCAAACCCCCGTAGCGGGCGAACGAGTGAACTTACGAGTCTAATTTTTTCACAGGATGTATTAGACCTCTTACACTTCCTATAGCAGCAATAATCCCTTTTTCTCAAATGGTCTCAGAATCCTAGATTCAAATGGGGGACGCTGTCCTTAAGACCCTGCTCACTTATTGGGAACACCATTTGTGACAAAAAGCCATGCCGATGCTGTAAAACTAATTAAAAGATAACAAAAACGACGTTGATGTCTGGGACATTACTTCATACAGTCGGTAGGCTTTCAATGAGTCTCATCAGGTTTATTGGAAGAATAAATTCGAAATCATTTCTATATGTGGCTATCTCCGAGCAAATTGTGGCAATTGTTTGCTGCTTTATTTATTTGTTTATTGCTTTTCAGGAGTACAAAATTTTCCAGAGCATGAGAAGAACGTTCAAAAAATGAATCGATTTTAGAATAGACGTTTCAAATTTTCTTTCATCATGCCTCCTAATTGCTCATTAGTAAAGTTTAAAAAGCTAAATCTTATGCTCACTAAAATTACACAGTTTCGTATAAAACGAAATTGGAAGAAACTTGAAAAGTTCATGAAGAAATTTAATGATGAAAGTTTCGTTTAAAGTTATATACAGGGTGTTTTAGAACAAGAGGTACAATATTGCACACCAAGTAGAAAATAGCCAAATAGACGCTTTTTCATCTAAGACATTTTCCGAAAAAAATCTGGTATTTGAGATATTAGCTGTTTATTGTTTTAACAGATGAAATTTAATGACTCAATTACTCGCAGTTATTGTATTGAATTTCCTTTCTAAAATTACTCAAAATGTGTTCCACCTACAGTAATTCACGTTTCAAATCTTAGCCTTAACGAATATGAGGATATTAGGAAACTGGTCTGGCGTTTCAGAAATCTGACCAGCAGCCGCAGCAATTATTTTGGCCACGAGATCTTCCTCCGATTCAATGGGTGTAGCATAAACAAGGCTCTTCATGCGTCCCCAACAAAGAAATCGAGTGGAGTCATGTAAGGAGATCTAAAAGGCCATGCAACAGGACGTAATGTGAATTATAATTTGTAAGGTAAATTCAAAAAATTGTGTAATTAGATTTTATCCTTTTAAACAATAAAGAGCTAACATCTCAAAACTTTTTCTCATAGAAAAAATGTGTTTATTTGGCCATTTTCTCCTTGGTGTAAAATTTTGTACCTCTTGTTCAGAAACACCCTGTATAATATAGAAAATATTCGAAAACTATAGGCACAAACTTTGGCAGTAGATATAAAAACCAAATGAACGATCGATGACTAATTAAAGATTCAAACATTCGTCGGTTTGGAGATATTAAAAGTCGAAGTTGAATCAGGTCTATCTATGTATGTGTGAAGGGAGAGTGGCTTCAATCCTCAGAGTCATAAGTCTTGGANAAACTTTTGGTTTACATGATTTTTATTTTGAAATTGGTATTCCAAGAGTGCTGGAAACATTCGCCCTCTACGTCAGAGTAAATCTGATGCTTTCGCAGGCACAATTCTCAATTCCCAATT
The DNA here is from genome assembly GCA_014220935.1 of Platorchestia sp. MABIK. Taxonomy (NCBI): domain Eukaryota; kingdom Metazoa; phylum Arthropoda; class Malacostraca; order Amphipoda; family Talitridae; genus Platorchestia; species Platorchestia sp. MABIK. The sequence continues at coordinate 52,855 of JACJUY010005523.1, read as the reverse complement.
TGTATTTAATTCAAATACTTGTAGATCCTTCACCATGATCGAATCGACCGTTAATGCAAACGCCCATTAAGCAAACAAATGTTGCCATGATTGACGGATTACGAGTGTGCAAAATGGGAAGAGAATTTCATCGAGGCCCACAACCTTGTAGGGTTCAAAATTTCATGAACGATGAATGTGTGTATTCTTTCTTATGCTTGATAAAATGATTAAATTTGCTTCTGCGCATTCTGTGTGTTAAAATAGAAGTTGGAACCCATTCATTAAATTAATTTTTTATTTCAATCATGCCGCAATTAAAATGATAATAAGTGCACCTTGAAAACACTTCTCTCCTTACTACACTTTTCCCGCCTTCCTTAATATCAGCCTAGAAATCACTGAGGTAAAATAACTATGGCATTTTATTGATCATTCTGAGAAATAACTTTAAGACGGTCTTCTGAATCTTAACTACCTACGCATCGCAGGCGAAATTTGAGCTAATTGTTGGTCTGCATCAATGCGTGCGAATGCAAGATTTCGTCTCAAATTCTTCAGCGTGTTTGCAAATTCTTCAGTCGCTATTTCTAAAAAAGCCATCATAGAACGTAGGTAGGATCGGTGAAATTGTGGTCGCTCATGTGTGGTTGAGCGCAGTTGCATTTGACTAGAAATTGAAATTCTCCCGAACTGGGAATTATTTTTGGAAGCTTTGTCATCTGTTCCCGGAGATGAAAACAAAATAATGTTAGGTATTCATATTTTTTAAATTAACCCTCGCTGAAAATTTTTTTCTTTTTCTGAGTTGGTAAAAAACAAAAAAGGCAGGTAATACCTTCCTCGCCCACGCAGTTCACTGCAGCTCATATATAGGATCATTCGTTCGATTTCTGTTCTCATTTGATGCATTATTTTTGAGCTTTCCTCTTCTTACGTCATAAATATGACAGGTACTTGAAACAAAAGCGTTTTAGTCAAACAGCTCTGTTTAGGACATCGACCATTGGATGTATAGATTAATAACATTTACAGAATGAAGTTCTGATTACCATATCTTGTTTGCCATTTTACGCCTCAAAAATCTTAGGCTTTTCCACTAGAGGGTCAAGCTCAGCAAAATTAAATAAAGAAATTTAGGAAGAACGCGCCTGAGACAGTGAAAATGAAGCGTCTCAGTACTACATTAGCTTCATTTGCAAGAAATCATTTGATTATTAACTTCAGTTACACATGAACTATTGGAAAAACTGGTCCAATATGCCAGACTTTGGTTATTCTTGAAATGAAAATTTCCCAACATTTGCCATTCAAGAGATTTCCTGTGACATCGGTTCTTGGTTATCACACTGGAATATTTAGGCGTTCATTCATGCATTCCTCATTTCGAATTTTTTTTGGTAACTGATAGTTGTCAAATGATACTTATTAATGACTGATCAATATAGAAATGAAAATAATTACAAAATTATTGTAATCCGTGACATATTAACTTGATTTTCATTACAGACTAACGTGAACTGGCAAGCCACGCATTAGTCTAATGTGATTACGAATGAAAAAAGCTCATCTTATTCCTTCTGTGACACAGAGCTCCCTCGCCATGATTCTGTCTCATAATTTTTTTTAATATGAGCCGAATTCACTGGAATGGATATCATCGCTAATATATCCCCATGAAGTATCTAGATTTTCGTAGTATTATGCAACTCCATTGAACATTTCAATTTCCTCACAGCGCTACCATAAAGCGGGCCCGCAATAACAGGGCAGACTAGTTGCCCAGCTCTATTTTTCAGATATTTTTTCGGAGTAGACTTACGAGCGTTATTGGGCCATGGCAGCTTGAAGTTACTGGAATGTTCCGGGCGCTCGAAACCGCCTGGCTCCAACAAATATGAAAACCATTGCTCCTTAATGAAAGGTGTGTTCTACAACTTCATCCCTTCCATTAGCGATATTGAAAGCTCAAACGCTAGAAAATTTCTCGTCAAAGGCTCACTAATTTTTACTGAACTTTTGTACAAAAAAATGTCAGGAAATGTCGTCTGAATGCTGACGGAAACGATGCCCATATTCAGCCTGCATAAGGAACACATTCAACAGCGCGTAACGCTGGCATGAAACAAACTTCCCGGTCTAACCTTTTCTCTGGAGCATGCATGTTTATCGCCGCCCAAGCGATCTTATCGCCGAATAGGCGGCTGTTCTACTTAACGATTTATCTCGCCGCTCAATGTATCAATTTGTTTGAAACATTTTGCATGAAAATGCAAAAGAAATTCAAACTGTGAGTGCGACCGCGCGACTTAAATTTTGACATTCATTTCACAACATGGTACACACTTGTATTGTTTCTGTAAACAATATTTACAAACTGTTCACAAGTTTTACAACGTGGTAATAGTTTTCTCATATCTATACGAGTACTGTTGTTCTTTTTGGAGAAAATGAATTTCGGCATTACAGTCAGATCATTTTAACGTAAAACCAATCGTAATTGAAAATGCTCAAACTGCGACGTAGCTATTCTTTTGCCTCTTCAAAAGTTGGAGTACTATACACTTCCATTTTCGAATTTTAACCATGAGGTATAAGAGTTGAGTGACACTGCATTGCGAGTTTTTACTCTTCAAATCACGCGAAGTATGGAAAACTTCTATCCAAGTAAA
>JACJUY010005523.1:24072-39216 GCA_014220935.1 Platorchestia sp. MABIK | reverse complement strand
TTATACACTGCTTCCACTCACTTCTGTCCCCAGTCATCCTTCACGCCACGTCCACGGTCAGACCCCTCTCACACAATGCTCGTTTCACCACATCTGTCCAACTCATCCGTGGCCTTCCTCGCGCTCTAATACCACTCACCTCCGGCGTATAAATCTTTTTTACCAGCCTCTCAACATTCATTCTTTCAACATGCCCAAACCATCCAAGCATTCTTTCATCCACCTGCCTACTCATCTTATTGACAACACCCGTCTTCTCCCTAACCAACTCATTCCTAATCCCATCCCTTCTTGTATTATAACTCCTAACATGCTTTTCAAACACTTCACCTCAAACACATCCAGTTTCTTCCTCTCAGCTGCTCTCAAACCCCAAGACTCCTCTTCATACAGCAAAACCGACACGATCAAGTTTTCAAATAGTCCCCTTTTAGCACTCATACTCATACCCTGCAATCTAAAACTTTCCTCATTTCACCCAATGTCTTGCAACCTTCTCTCACTTGATGTCTCACTTCTACTTCCATACTATCATTCTCAGCCACGTCCGACCCGAGGTACCTAAAATGCTCTACCTCCTCTAGAGCTTCACCATTCATCCTCACATCCTATGTTCCAAACACTCCACCTCTTGGGAATCTCATCACCTTGCTTTTATTCACACTAGTGCAATGCCCGTGAATTGCAATTCTAGTGTCTATCCAATCTAAATCATTATCAATTATCATATTTCAAATTTTACTAACGATTATTCAAACGCAGTTCAACGATCAAGTTAGCTCTAGCTTCTCGTTGGCGAGCAGCATTGATTCGTCTTACCATTTTGCGTTGTTCATTCGATAATCTGCCGCGTCTTTCTTGCTGTCGAAGTCTTGCTGCTTCTCTCTTACGGTTGGGCATGTTTCTATCCATGGTGGCCTCTTTTGCCGGAATTTTATTCTGAAATGTCGTCTATAATCTCTTCGAAGCTTTTCAAGAAAATCACAATTTCGAAAACTATAACTCAAGTTCAAAAATCTTGGGCCTTATACCCAGTGATAGCCAGGTTACTGGTCAAACGAATTTAAAATATTTCTTTATGCATTATGAATTAAAAATATCAAAGGGACATGATGAATTACAACAGAGAAAGCTCCATAAAAAATTTCTATTCTAAAAATAAGCCGATTGCGTATCGTGGATACCATAATCAAGAGGGGGTCACACGGACGGAGGGACGGACGCGGCTACTTTTTAATAGTGATTCACTCTCAAAGTAAGACTTTCGCACTTAAAATAGTAAGAAGGTAGAGGCAACGGAAAAACAATATAAATAACTGGACAAAATTTCTATAAGCTTTGCCTAATAGTTTACATCAACTCTCATACTAAAACGTAAACAGCAATTTCATTATTTTTTTAGGTTTTCACCCTGAAAATTAATATTTCATTCTGAATCTAAATTCAATGATGAATGAGAAATTGATAAAGCCATTATTGACAAAGAAATTTGTACCAGTCTAAATTTGAAAACTGCAATGTTTCTAACGACCCATTTCCAAAGACTGTACTCAGAATACAGATCTAGCAAACATCTCCCTTACACGTACACAATTAATTTTCATGTGAGAGTGAGGTTAGAATAAAATGAGATCAGTGTGTTCTTCAAGACACCGAGTGAATATACAGTACATTTAGTTTACGAAACGCAAATGTTTTACTCTGCAGCAGTACCACATTTCTTGACAGTGATGTCTACTAACTGTATTTAAATTTACGGTCGAACGGGTCAAAAGCCTTACGCAAAGAACAATTTTCAATAGTAGCAAAAGAGACACTACATTCCCAGCAAGACTGATGCGAGAAAAATACTAGTAAACTCCATGAAGTACACACTATTAGCTCTCTACTAAGAGCGACAAGAAAAGCTGAATTTCACAAATTTGCCACTCTCAGTTGTCATTTAAACCGTGAGGAGAGTCAAACGTAACATTGTGGCAGGAAAAAATATCTTTAGCTGTAAAAACTGGCAACATTCGCTGTAATAAGTGCAAAATCTGACTTATGATCTATTTCATTAATCATGTCAAGTTGTCCAATCAAGATGAATCAAAAAGCCGAAAAGATTTAACTTAGTATTTACCTTATGTGATAAATATTCCAATTGGAATAGGGATTGAAGATTCGTCCTGAAAGCGTTGTAAGAACTTTTTTCACGGATCTCAGCTGACTTTGAATTCCAAATTTTGGATCCAATGAAGAGGGGCTGTGTTGAAACCGAATTTTTGAATAATAAGGAAACATGAAGCATATCTATTTCGGGTTATTTGATCATGATGGGAAATTTGTGCAGTTGAAATATTTTAAAGTCTTTGTGGCCCTCATTAGTGAATGTTCTATACATAAAATTATAAATGCAAAGCTTGCAGAGATCCTGAAGCTTTAATATTTTTCAACTTTTGAATAACTCATTCGTGTGAGCATTATATTCTAATTTTCTTCTCACTCTCATGGCTCTTTTTTTATTTTTTGTAGCGCAAAGATCAAATTGGATTTATTGGATCAGTTCCGTGCCATGTTTGTATTCCGTGTTGTATGTACGATGAAATAAGTGTTCAATCAAGTATTTCCAAATCTTATTCAGGTAATACATTCTTTCTTTCTTGAGGATTCATACGGATTTTGATAATTTAAAGCTGATAAGTGCAATATGCTCTCTGAGATCTGATGTTTATCTATTATAATGCTCAGGAACTTACGGGAGTTGGTTTCTTCAATTTCACCATCATCAATTTTAATACGTGAAAGAAACGCATTTCGCTTGTAGTTTGCATTGTCAGTAGTTCGGACTGTGCATCGTCCATGACAATGTATTGCTTCTGATTTGTTTGGTATGATTTGAACCAATAATGTTTAAGTCCTCTAATACCATAACAGTGGAATTTCGAGAGGAAAACATTATTGTCTTCGCTATCGAATGCTTTTCGAAAGTTTAGAAACAAGGAGAAAACCAGCTTTCATTCATCTATACTGGAATGAAGGTATTGCAATGAAATAATACAGCCTGTGTTGCTGATTTTTTCACATTCAAACCTCATTGTTAATGATATAGAAATGATTTTCGTACAAAGCACGAATTTACTTTTTACATGTAATTTTCTAGCAAATTTGGTAAAAATTTGTGGTACAGGGACAGGTCTATAATTGTTATTGTAAGTTTTATCATAATTTTAAAAATAGGGGTTACTCCGGCAATTTTGAGACAGTTCGGGTAATTACTTAAGAAAAGCAGTTGGTTAATGACATTGGCGATGAAAGGTCCACATGCTATACTTTTTGGTCGCGAACATTTTTAATTCACTTGATTTATTTTTCATTTCGTTTATGTTTTTAGACGTCGTTAAACACAGTTGCAAAATATTTTTTCTTGTGATATTGTACATTATCTTGAACGATGCGATGAATCGTTTTCATCGCACTGTTATTCGGTTTATTGTAGGCGCGAGGTTTTTTAACGTCAGTTTTGAATTGAGGGATTTTGAGCACAAGGTAGTTTTTTCAATGTTCTTCAATTTACAACATAATATTCCTGAGTCTGCTGTACATTTCATTAGCTATTCTGCCATCTTACAGTAGAGCTAGGTACGCTTGATGTTTCTTTATATTGATAACCATGTGTTCAGCAAGCTAGGGCTTTTGTTTATTCTTTGGTGTAATTGAACGAGTGATGATACGACAATATTAATTATATCCGGTGGTTATAATTTCAGTTAATTTGGTATCGCTTCATCAATGTCTATCACATTATTGTATTGTTGATGGTTGTTAATGTTGGTATTAATTCGTCTAGAACAGTGCACATTGTTAAAACAACATCGGCATCTACGGATGCTTTATTTCCAATTGAAGCATGATACATATCACCTTTTACATTGGTTTTTCAAATGCCTTAGAACTAACACCAGGACGCCATGACGCTTTCCCCCGGTCAAAGACCGGTACCCATTTCAGACACCTGGGTAGAGAGGGGGTATTAATTGTGCTTAGAATTTTTCTCCTATACCCAACAGAGAAAATCGCCACCAGCGCCGAGACTCGAACCCGGGTCTCCCCGCACGGAGTCAGGTCCTTTACACACACGGCTATGGCGAGCACAAATCATTCCCAAGTTTGAATAATTTAAGCAATGATATTAGTAGGTTTCAGCCTGTGGCTAGGTGCTAGTAATGAAAACATTTTTCTTCCTAAGAAACACCAGGAAATCTGATTAGTCGGAAGTTATGATTCCTGTAAGAAAATCAGTTATATCAAACATGAAAGTTTTTTCGAGCAGCGTAGCTGTTTCTGGTGAGACACGTGTAGGCTTCGTGATGATTGAAAGTAAAAATTTGAACTGGAAAGCATTTATAAAATTTGAGACTTGTTCGCAGCTTTATGTTTTAAATAACGTAGTTGAAGTCAACGCAGATTTCGTTGTCACTGACATTGACGCTGGGCTCTGGTCGCTGGAACGAGACATGCCAGTGCTCCGGTACTCTGGTGCTGTAATTGTATAAAGACTTGTAAAACTGTGACTTAATCTCATGGAGTAGATACCTGACAGGCTTTTGGAGGCCAATGATATTTTCAATTATAATGCGCTTCCCTTTTTATGTCAGCTCGATGAATAACGTTTCGATATGGTTACGATTCATAGTTACACTTACAATGATTCTTGAAGCTATGTGTTTAGAAAGAACGTACTCACGCCCCAGCCTTGTATATTATAATTACATAGCGAATGGGGACTACAAAAGCTTTGCATTTGAATCACTTCTTACTAGGAGTCATCTAGCCAACTTTCGTTGATGCTAATAATATCAAAGTTTCGATTTAGCTCAGTGATGCTTCAAATTATTCCATCCATTTTCTGATGGAGTGATCTACATTATTCCAACACAACAGCGCAACAATCATTGCAACTTGTTCTCATCACAGTTTTTAGTTTTTACTCACGGTTTCTAGTTTCATTTAGTGTGCATACAATGTTCTCAAATGTATTCAAATGATTGAGACCTGCGTCAATATCGTCAAATAAATCTTAATAACTGCGAAACTTAAACATTCCCTAGAATTTCGAAAGTGAGCACGATAATTGAGCAAAGGAAGAACCTTGAAAGAAGTTCCTGCACGACGCATCATCAAACGGACTAAACCTCAAGATTTTAACAGTTCCAGTAATTTGTGTGTACAAATTGCAATTTAGGCGTACCATCACCGCTTCCACGAAGATATTTATTGTAAATTTGTTCTCTGTTCACTCTTCTTCGCCAAGATTCGATTACACACAAACACATATATTAATATTTTCTTCATACATCTCACTGAATGCTTTTATATCTGTATATGCAAATACACATACATATATTTGAGCAGATAAATGGCGTACGTTTTTAATGACTTCGTTAATAAAAAAGTAACGGCTCATTCGTGCGAAAATTGTTGCATACTGACTTAACCAAAGTTTCATGGTTAAAACTATTCATGGCGAATGGTACTCACAAAAGTGCCTCTGAATTGAAATTGCCATCGAATTGAAATTACCATCTATGAAGATAATTTTGAATGTCATTTGCCTCATTTTTTGTTCAGTTTACTCATTGCTTCAAAATTTTCACTGCCAGCTCACCGCCCGCGATCTTGCTCGCCGCGTTAAGGTAGGGCTTCTTCACGACATTTTATTTTTCATGTTCTGCGTGATCCCATAGTCAGTTACAACAGAAGTTGATCATTGATTTTTAGAAATAGCCAGTTACAACAAAATGTTATCACAGTTCAACAAACCAACTGAAAACAGCTCAAACTTTGACACTATCACTGAAATCTGCAGGCAACTGCTTTGATCTTCCAAGCACTGTACCGTTCCGACTGACTGGGATTCCCTCCATCAATCGAAAAATGCTGAATCGATGAAACTAATATATACATAATGGGATTTAACATATCTTTACGCGCTATATATGTAATTTCTGATCATACACACGCAATATTACAGAAGTGCTGATTCTTCATGCAGAGCTTCATTTCTATTTTCATTCGAAACCTTCAAAACTGGAGACGTTGTTATGAGAAGTTATGCGACATCATTAATTGCCATGTGCAAAGTCTAGAACCAGGGATGGATAAATACGTAATATGTGTAACGAATTTTGTAAGTTTTAAAATACTCCAATTAGACATTTTTCATTGTACGTTGTCTGCTTTAAATCTGTTTCAACTAATTGGTCGCAATGATAGTCGCTGAAGTACACGGAGGGAAAATCTATCATGATACTGACCGATCTCTAGTCACAAACTCAATTTTTTTAGATTCTTCATCAAAGTTAAATGAAAACACGATTCAGTTAATGTTTATTATTTTCCAAATTGCTTACAACAACTGACTTTAAATTTCAACGTAACATTGATCTTCAGTTTTAACCCATCGCGGTCAACGTGTTAAAGGAAGGTCAAGCAGTTGGAGTGATACAGTGCTTGAAAGATTGAGCTGTTGCAACGCCTCCAACGTAAATGTCGTTCTTGATTTCTCACACGCAATACCAAAAAAGCACCTAAGAAAATTACACCGAGCAGCGCATTTACTTCCATTATATTCAATTCAAATCTGACGCCATCTCTGGACCACTAGCGTCATTGCTGTGCTACTGCAACTTCTAAGAGCAGACCTAGAGATATAGAAGGCATTCACAACGCTGACCGTCGTGAGTGCCTCTTAAATCTCTAGATCTGCTCCGTGGCATAGCGCACAGCAATGACGTCATGCGTGTGGTCCGAAGATGGCTGCAGTTTTGAACAGGTTCCGAAGACGGTTAATACCTTCCTCCGTCTAATTCACCCCCGAAAACTTTTGTGATATTATGGGAGAAGGATCGCAAATTAGATTTTTGCTGAGTTAATATATGAAGATCAATAAATATAATTTTTAGACTTATAAATTGTATTTTTCTGGCTTATGTTCGATTAAATGAAGGAATTGCAGTCGTTCTGCAGAGCTTAGAAGAAAAAATTGTTCCTACGGCAGTTTGGTCGTTTGGTCAAGAAAAACGAATTTTGGTCAACAAAAGGAAAAAGTTTAGAAAAGTGGATGTTTTGAACACTTACACTTACTGTCTTTTGATGCAGATTTTCCACTAGAGTTCGGAAGCTACACCAATGGCAAATATATCAATCAAAAGAGATTAAAAAGCGCAACAAAACATCAAGAGTTCATTGTAGAAAACACTTAGTTCAAAAGTTAGGAAGAAAAAATAATTTGTGAGAAAAACATGTTTTCTGGAAACTTGCTAATTGTTTTCTTCAAATGTATCTTCTTCCACAATTTTAGGGGTACAAGAATGGGATACATACCATTCGATAGGGTTTAGCAAGCTCTATTCATAAGGAATACAAGTTTTTGAAACATTTATAACTTTGAAAATTACACGACATGAAAAAAAGAAAAAAAGGAAAAGAAGTCACATTTTTTTCAAAGAATTCCTAAAATTCCAAAAATAAATTTCCTAAAATTCCTTTTTCCTTATGGTTAGATAGAAATGATAAATATCTATGATTATCTCAAAAAAAAATTCGAAACCTCGATAACATCGTCCATCGACAATAAACGTTAGAATAGAGCAAACTTAATTTCGCTCTTAGATTCATTTTAAACAGAGGAATGGGTTTTCCTACTAACGTGACATCATGATTCCAAAGACAAGGCTTGGAAATATAGAATACATCACCTTCATCCGAGCTTCACTCTGGTGACTTTGCAGTCCAGATTGAGAGTTTCCTTTGGCTGCCTCTTGACGTCAGCACGGACTGAAAATATTACAAGGAAAAACTCGTCTCGTCGGAAATTGTGGATTTTTCATTCCGTGGTTTACTCTACATATATCAGATAATATTCAATGTTCAGTTGCAGGAAGCTTGGAAGTCTTCTGCTGTTTTTTTCTCTACTAATAGGTTTTGTAAAGTTCGAAAGAAACATTCATTGCAGCAAAATTAGTGATGAACTATAGATCAGAGAGCTGCTTAATGTGGGTACTTCTGATGATAGCGTAATTGACATTTCGTGAATCAATAAATAACCCAAATAACTTTTGTACTAGTAGGATGATTCTAAAAACTACAAATACAAATCCACGTGGAACAAGTTATACTCCGTTTCTGATCTTTATATTTTATTTGTCAGAACGTGGCTCGCCACACTGGAAGCCGTGGACATTTTACCAGGTTTTGTCATTTGCGTTGGCTTGCGTCCAGCGACGCGAGAAATAAAAACTTCTATCCTGACTAACGACCGAACAAATCGTTTTGCTTCCATGGAACTAGATAGAGGCGCCTGTGAAGAGGATCTTTTGATAGACGTAAATGCTACATCGTTCCTATAAAACTCTTCTGGTTTCATAGCCATTGCACTCCAGATGTGCACGCACATCTTGTCTATTCGTAATCCATTTCTTTTTGTAGCCAATTTACATAGATCTAATGTACAGAGTTGTCTTGCAACCAGAGTGGGAAAAAATACCAAAAAATTCAATGTAGTAAATGATACGTCGCATCTGACAATAAAAACAACGGATTTTAGCTTGATGATGACCTTATTTCTCAGTTAATTTGTCTCTGCAGATTTATCTGTACGGCGTATGTCCATGTGCTGCATGTCTTAAATCAGACAGCTGCATGAACCCGAGCACATGAAGATAACCTTGACTTGAAGTAAACGGATTGAATCACCAAAAACAGCAACGCACAAATAAGCACACTAAAATATGCATGCACATCTGATGCTCCTACCGTACCTATATAGCACAACAGCCACCTCGAGCAGGCGTGAGTGAAGATATTCCATAATAAAGCTCAGGCGTGTTGTTAAGAAAATAAGATTTGAATTTATTGATGCTGTAATCTTTATCATAGAAAAAAATTAATGGGTAGTAGGATTAACAGTATTGCTTCATGTGAGTTCTACCAGGGCAAAGTAATTGTGTGTGGCTTTCAGAATGAAAAAAATTGATTTGTAAAGTCGCCCTTGGAACAGGAGCTGTTGTTATCAGTACATCAGAAGCAAGCTAGTTCTACCGCAAATCTAAAATCCTTTGTATTATTGTTGCTTTTTTACGTTTTCTACTTTATTAATTTTCGAAATCAGCGATTTGAAGTTAAATGTGAAGCTTTGAACAGATTGTCGAAAAACTCCGGAGTTCTGACACGCTTGCTCTCGCACTCCGAAAACCAAATACTATTGAAACGAACCGAATCATAAATTGGGTGCAGTAGAATAGAACTGCATTTTGAATAACTCTATGAAATAATACCTCATCTTCGAAAAGTTTATAATACTACATAGTACCTACCATTTCCTCTTTCAAATAACTAAATCTTTGGCTGTATCTTGTGCCACTATACGTCTAATCCACTCATTTTTACGTTAGTCATGATTCTAGAAATTTAACTCTAATGGGCGGGCTTTCTTCATCGTGTTGCTTTGCCTGTGAAGAGAATTTTGGACTCACAAACAGGAAATTCTTAGCGGAAGTCGTTCCTCGCTACAACAATTCCCACGTGTATGTATGAGCGGTGCCTTGAAAAGCAATACTGGCCGTTTAAGTTTAGAAAAGAAATTTCACGTGAATGATAAGTTTTTTTTTGTTGGGAATCATGTAAAACGCACCTAAATACACAATGATTTATTACATGTGAAAAGCAAGGGAAAGTCGAATGAAACTTTGTTAGGCCAAAGAACTTTTAATTCATGAGAAAAATGGGAAACAAATTTACAGCTTGTTGGCTTTTCTTCACAACCTCTTGGCTCGTTGTATGAATGATCGGAGATATGCACATAAACTACCTGAGAGGAAAAATGAGAGCAAAAAGCAATATGAAAATAAACAATTAAAACCAAAATGCTTGAACTCTAAAATGTTCCGGTTTAAAAAACTCCACAATAATTATTAGAGCTTTCATGAGCTTACACAAAAATGAGCTTGGCGCAAAGAAATGGGGATAGGATTCAGTAAATGAAGTACGACTGGGAATAAAGAAATGAGCTTTTGAAACTAATCTTGAATAGATTAAATTTTACAAAGAACACAAAACGAACTAAAAATAAAAACGCACCTAACTCTTGAGCGGCTGTTATAAACGTTCAGGAGAATAACGAGAAAGACAGAAACACAGAGAAATACAGAAATACACAAAAAAGACAGCGAGACACAGAAATAAACAAGATACGTAGAGAAAGACAGAGATATACAAAGAAAATCAGCGTTACGTAGAGGAGATTACGTTACGTAATCAATAAACTTAATGGAAAAACCTTTTCAAAAGGACAGGTCTGATGAGCTGTTAGTCGCGGCTATTGGCATCAAGAAAGGCCATTGCCAAGAAATGAAGATAACTTTTTGAAAAATATAGCGAGAAAAAACATACGAAAATATGAATTGGAAGAGAGACAGGCTGTGCAAAATTTCTACTCCATCACAATCAGACAGGCTCTACGTTTATGGCTTTAGCCAGCTGAGGACACGAGAGACATAAAATTACAGGAGTCAATGCTAAGCGCACTCATGTCAAGTGCTGCTGTCACACACGGACAAGGATGGGCTCACCCAATGCTTTTAAATGATGCGAACTTGGAGGGTCTAGGTTATTTAATCCTGTTCTCTCGACCCTCTTAAATATTATTATGATAAGCTATGGCAGCGCAGGAATTTAAAGGAGGAAAAGCTGTTGAGCGTATGATGTAAATGCAGCAAAGCTGGTAATTAAATGGGTGATTTAGCCCTCAGAGGGAAAGAAGCTCCACTTTGGAAGTAGACGGGCAGTCTTCGTTGGACGTATTAGGGGGGGGTGTGAAGATCTTCTTTAGCGTCCACTGAATTGCACAGATTGGCAAGAAAATACATAAGCCTTGGGTAAACAAAAATGAAAATAATAGCCGTCAGATCCAACTAAGGAAAATAAATATTACGGATAATAAATAATAGCCGTCAGATCCTAACTATATCAGGCTGGTGCAAAAGCAATGTCCGATTTAAAGATCTTGGGTAAAATTAATGGAGTCTATGGTCTACTAAAACGGTTTGGTAGTCATCGGTACAAATGAAAATCAAAATCAGGATTAAATGAGCCACATCTAACTGACGTGCAATTTCCATAAGGTAGCAGTAGGATTCTTGGGCACAAGAACTTTCAACAGATCGGAATCACGAGTTCTTGGACGACCTGTTTTAGCTTATTTTTAAAGTGAAATCACCACTACGAAGAAGAGAAAACCATCTCCTGCAACTTCTTTCATTCACCACATCATCCCCATCAGCGTTTTGAATATATTTTACAACTGCACTTGCATTAACATTTTCACGAAACTCGTTCAGTAAAACATTGTTCTAAGATTTCTAGAAGGGACAAACATGGATGCCAATTTTTAAGTAAAACTATGAGTGTAAGAGATATATTTGAAAGAAAAGTGTTTAAAAAAGTCACAGAACTATATTACTCAAACAACAGAATATATGTAAATAATTGACAAATTTAACTTTAACATCTGTTCTAAGAATCGGACTTTACTTTTGCACCAACCTCATACATTGATAAAAGGCATCCAGCTGGGTTGGAATTAAAATGCTTTCACGCGTTTGCCAAAAAATCTATAAAATTTCCCAAAGTAAATCATGAATTCAGTAGTTCTACAAACATGCTCATTTCAGCAATGTTTCTTTGATTGGTGATGCTATGAAAATTTGCTTTTTATATGATATCTGGATGAGAATAAATTTTGCAGTAATTGGATTGAAATGGTGATAATGGAAACCCTGAAGGTGGTTTGTAAGTTAGTGCATAATGATATCGAAATCAAGGCGCTCTACTTTATCCACTTGGCAGAGAATATTTTGCTGTTTCAACCAATGACATCACGTGTTCCAAATGAGGTTGTGTTTAACAGTATCTGTTGTCCTATTTCAGTGACAACTGATTTCAAATTCAATTATTTGAGTTTTTCAACTCCCTCTATTTCAAAGAGTAAACAGTACCTAGCTTATCACGAGTTTATTTTTTACGTAGAGGTCATACAAAGGATAACTAAGTCCGCCGGCTTCCTTTGTACATGTTTTTTATTATTTTTTATTATCGGAGCACTGGGATCTTATCGTTCGGGCATTTAGGCTGTTTATAATTTAGATATCGTCCCAGTCTATCAAGTGAGGTAGCATTGGGCGCCGGGTTGGTGAGAGTATAAGGAAGCACCTGTTCAAGTGGCGCTATAAAGAGTGCATCTGGTTATTTGAGACCAATGAAAGACAACTGAAGACGTACCAAATTCAGAGCAGTACTGGGTGAGCCGTGGCAATTTGAGCGGGAACAACATGAGCTCACCTACTCGAGCCAGACCAATTATAGCTGAGCCAATTAATGTGATGCCAATTAGCTTACACGGTTGCGACGCTAATGTTTTTACGTTTTTATAGGCTTTAGGAACATTTTATTAAAGGTGACACTAATATGGCATTTTATCGCTTTGAGCATCGAAAATGATTAAAAGTAAACAAATAATGAAACACATGTATAGAGATAGGAATATTGAAAATTTCCTAATCTGAACTCAAAGAAGAGTGGGAATCTTAAATACCTATAATTCTAACTTTCATATGGAAAGACGTCTCAATCAAAATCTCGAAAAAGAGATGAAGAGTAAGGCCGCCTTCACACCTTGCAGTTTTCCCTGCACGTCTTTTTCCGACACACAGTAAAAAACTGCACTTGATCAAACTACAATTTTTTCAAATGGAACCCTTAACACAGTGCAGTTTTTTCCCGCGCAGTGAAACACTGCACAAAATCGCTGCAGCGACTTTTTAAACTCGTGCGTTCTTTTAATGCGCTTCACCAAATTATAATTTTTGCAATGGAACCCTTCAAACGGTGCAGTTTTCCAGTGCGCAGTAAGAAACTGCGCAAAATCACTGCAGCGACTTTCTAAACTTATGCAGGATGCTGCCAGTGTCATTTCAGGTGTGAACATGTAAGGAAGGTTACAAAACAAGATCTGATGTGTGACGTTTGTAATGAAGAGGTTTTTCGAAATAATGTAATAAACCGCTAAATAATGTTTATGAAAATAATTTTCCCGATTACAGCGCAAAAAAATTTAGGAATTTATTATATTAGTTGAAAAACACCAATGTTTGTGAGACAACTCAAGCATGGATTATAAAGACAAAACAAAGAAAACGAGGGCAATGATCGAAATATCGTCAATTTTAATTGACATCTTTCAAGACCTGTCATCGACCTAATTGTTGGCATCGCGACTGCTAACATTGCATGAAATTTAGTTGCAGTTTTTAACTACGCAGTGAAAAACTGCACCTTGTGGTGGCGGCCTAATCTGTGATGCCCACCGTGAGCCCTTGGACCCCATGGGTGCTTGCATCTATTCGGCCCGCCGTCATCAAGTGACCATTCGAAAAGCTGATAAACTTGACTAGAGGAGCTTAAACATAGGAATGCATTTCAGGAAAAGTGCAAAATATCATGTTTATCTCTTTTTTGCTGGTTAAATTTTGACTTAAAAGTCACGGGAAGTTATCGTTACCATTACTACTCTTGAATTGATATAAAATGAAATTTCAAGTTAAACATACTTGTAACTTTTTCGTTTCTCAAACTCCTCAAAAATTTCAAAATTGTTGTAGCTTTTATGAGACCTTACAACTTCAAATGACACTTTAAAGAAGAAAAAACATGTTTAGGTCAAGACTGAATTAGAAAATTGTTGAGCAAGCATACTGTGACTGAAATATGAGTCAGACCGCTCTGCTTCCTGTAGCCGTAGCCATAACAATCCCGTTGCTTTTATTTCGGTGGAAGGATCACGCAGGTGAGACTGCGCAGGCAGCATGACACACGAGTGGCTGTGTCAGACTACTGCGCAGGCAGCATGACACACGAGTGGCTGTGTCAGGCTACTGCGCAGGCAGCATGACACACGAGTGGCTGTGTCAGACTACTGCGCAGGCAGCATGACACACGAGTGTCTGTGTCAGGCTACTGCGCAGGCAGCATGACACACGAGTGACTGTGTCAGACTACTGCACAGGCAGCATGCCAGAGGAGTGGCTGTGTCAGGCTAGCAGGACAACTAGAAGAAACCAGGTAAAAATGACAATAAACGATGCGGCTTTGTCTCTCTGCAAACGCTTTAAAACAAAGGTAAGACAAAGCTCCAGGCTTAGCATAAACAAGCTTTACGTGCGTTTCACGAGAAATGCATACTTAAAACTCATGACAGAGAATATTAAGTCATTCTTATGCTCCCGACTCAGTTTTGTAAGACCAAGTGTCTCGGTCAGACCCTAGAGCTCAGTGCAATTCACAATTAGTAGGGAATATTTTTATACGAAATCACGTTTATCGTATAGTCGATTTGAATTGCCACCAATGGGAGAGCAAGTAAATTTACACGCAGTTTCAGTCATGCACTAGGGTCTAACTTCGGGAATAAACGTAAACAAGTTTTTAGACCCTACGGTCTCCCGAAGCTTAAAATCTGCTTATTTTTGTTAGCAATAAGCACACTTAATTTTCAAGCCGTTAGCTCTGCCCAGAGCCCCCATGAAGCAGGCGTGCAGTCACTCAGAGAGGCCTCATTGAATTTATTGAGCGGTTCACTGGGCTGCAGTGCCTGAGGCGCCTGGTCGTGCTGAATATTGAACAGAGAGTAGCGCTTTCATCTGCTTTCTTTGAATCATAGCGAGAATGTTCCATAGTGCCATTGTGATGTGAAGTTCTCTTTGAGGTTCTCGATGCAACAATGCTAATATGATTCAAGTAGAAATGGGATTCAGATAGGTGAAGATTTGGCGTTAAGAGATGTCGACATTTTTTCTGCTCGGAGACGGTTAAGAGAAGTTTAAGACGTTAAAACGTCAGTACATTTCTTATTGAAGTCAAATTATCATGTTACTTTTTTACAATTAAAAATGAACAAATAAAAATGAATCTATTTGTGCCAAGCTTCTGATTATTCATGATACTAGGTATTTCCCCTTTCACTTATGCCATGGATGAAAACTTCATGCTTGTTTACTGCGGCTTATGACAAAAAATATTCTGCTAAACTTGCGTAGTCTTGAGTTTGGC
>JACJUY010005522.1:13942-46030 GCA_014220935.1 Platorchestia sp. MABIK | reverse complement strand
TCAATATCACAGAAAGTATCGTAGAAATTATGCATAGCTACTTTTTACTTGCATTCGAATCTTTTATTACTAGCATCTTTGTAAGGACCAATAACGTAACGTCATTGCTATGCAGCTAAGTCGAGAATCAGGATTGAAGATGCAGCAGGCATTGTGGCTGGCTAATTGCGTCAGGATAGGCAACTCGTCCTGCGCCTCTAGACTTGATACGAGATTAGGCAGCGGTGAGGCTACGGAAGTGCTCGAACAATGGTCGCGTTGAAACAAATAAAAAAAAGTAAATGCGTTACTTCCAATAATTTTCATTAGAACTTTAGTGGTATTGCGCGTAGGTGTAGAGACATGTGAATTCCGAAAAAGTACTTGTAGGTTTTGTAAATTTTGAAGGTTACACTGTTATGGCATTCGAGGGGTTGCCCATGATTGGTTCAGATCATACCAAACAAATCGGAAGCAATACTTTGTCATTGACGACGCAAAATCGGACCCACTGACAATCATAAGCCATGGAGTTCCACAAGGATCTGTTATTGGGCCTCTTCTATTTCTGATTTTTATCACTGATATTGTTAAATTTACATCATTTTTCAAATTCATACTTTTTGCTGATGACAGTACGCTTTCTGCGCTCCTTCCGGACCAAAATCCCGCTATAATTGCGGAGAGTATAAATAATGAACTCCACAAGGTTTCATTGTGGCTTAAAGCTGAAAAATAAACCTTAATATCGATGAAACAAAATATTCCACATTCTAATACAAAAAATAAATATATATCTCCCACGCATTAAAATTGTCGAAAATGAAATAGAAGAAACCAACTCATGTAAATTTCTGGGCATTATAATAGATAAACATCTGACCTTCAAAGAGCACATCGCTCATATTAGTTCTAAATTATCAAAATCCATCTGAATCCTAAATGAAGTTAAAAATTTCCTGCCTGAATCAGCTTCACAAATGCTCTACCGAACGCTCATTTCACCATACTTGCAATACAGAATAGAAGCATGGCACGGAACTGCTAAAAATAAAACAACTAAAATTTTTACTCTGCAAAAAAAAACACATCAGAGTGGTAAAGAACCTAGAATATAATGCTCACACAAATAATTCATTCAAAAATTCACAAATACTTAAACTCTCGGATCTCTACAAAATCTCCATTTTTAATTTCATTTACAAAACAATAACAAATGATGGCGAAAATAGCCTAAATAAATTATTAACTCCGCAAACTGGTCATCACGACCATTTAACCCGAAATAGAAGGAAATTCATTCTTCCTTATTATTCAAAGGCCCGGTCGCAACACAGTATTCTCTTCGTTGGAACTAAAACTTGGAACTCAATACCTGAGGAGATCCGTGAAAGTAATTCTTACAAGGTATTCAAAAGAAATCTCTAGTCTCACTTCCTATCAGAACACTAGTCGTGTAAGATCACCAAGTCAAATCTTGCCTCCTACATGTCTGATCCAAATAATGTAATTTACCATGGGTAATATCGCCGATCTTCAGTCTGCTCTTAAATTGTTTATCGAATATACTGTTAAATATAATCCATTTGACCTATATTGTAAAATGAAGCATCAAATATTGAGTTAATTATCTCATTGATCAGTCAAATGCGAAACTATGTTAAGTGAATTAGGGGAAACTTTATTGCACACCTTAGAATAACGTGATGGTAGGATGCCCTCGAAGTCGCTGAACTTGTTCGGGCCCACAGGTAGCTATACGCTAATTTGACCATTGTACTAGACTTAAGAAGCATTCTACCTCTGTATCACCTGTGGTAAATAAATTGTTTAAATTGTTTAAAAATTGTATATTATATTCCCTGATTTTTCAACCATTAAATGACGGAAAAGCAGTCGTGATGTGCAGCGATCAACTATTTGGAAGGACGAGGTAACTCAGTATGATTTCAAAGTGATAGTGTTCATTTTCGGGCATTTTTCAGTTTTTTTTTAACTGCGTCAGACTTTTGTATAGCATTTATAACTAACCTATCTTGAATTTCTTGATGATCTACCAGAAGAATAAAAAGATTGCTGATAGTGAATGTCTGTCTCCTCTCCCCCGAAATTATTTGTCAGGGATGTACTCGTAGTTACATTTAAAATCAACATGTAAGGAAAAATGAACGAAGAACTACATAGGTTAAGTGAATTAGGATAAACATAATTGCACATCTTAGAATAGCGTTAGTGATACATAGGATGCCCTAGAAGGCACTGAACTCATTCGGGCCCACAGGAAGTTGTACTAAAACGTGACCATTGTACTTGACTTAAGGAGGTCAACCCAGGGACTTTCAGGCCCAATGGGCTATTTTTGTTTCTTTGTTGAAAAAGAATCTCTATGTGGTGGGCTAGTGTGCCTTAAAATTTTATGCGGCCACGGGCGTAAGATCCCCCCCAAGGGGGAGGGGACCAAAAAACATGAATTTTTGACCCCATTTAAAAAAAAGACAAAACGTAAAAAGAGAATTCTGGGAATGTCAGTTTCTTTGCAATGTTACGAGGATTTCAAAACAGTTTTCCAATTTGTTCTAGCATTAAAACTCATTGACTTGTATGCGTTTGAAATATTCATAAAATGAACTAAATGACTAATACTTAATTTTTTTTAAATAAGCCCTAAATCGAAAAAATGAAATGATGAAAATGTGTTTCTTTTTCAATATTACATACATTGGTCGAATTTCAGAAGAAGCAGACAACAAATAACAAATTCACTATTCCTCAAAAAATGATTAATTTGTTCAACTTTGTTTTATATTTATTTTTTACTTGTAATTTACAATTCACAGTGTAAATATGGAATTATGCATAGAGTTTATATAAAAAAACGAAAACAGATTTCAAGTACAAAAATTGTCTATTATATTACACTTCAACAAAGAAATTTGTTTTTTGCTTATACCAAATAACCAAATTTTCAACATTCAAAAGAATAGAAGTAGGTGAGTTTTCATGCTAGAATATAACCAAAGACAGTTTCAGAATCCTTGGAACATTTCTAACAAAATGATGGTAGCTTTCTTCCCAATTGTACATACAATCTTTTTTATCAAGCTCAAAACCCAAAATTAGTGTATATGCTTGTAGGTGATCAGATATCGCATTTAAAAAAGTTACAAATGGACAATTTGCTACCATTTTCAATGCTTCAAGGATTCTAAAACTGTCTTTGGTTTTGTTCTGGTATAAAAACTCAATGACTTCTATTCTTTTGAAATATCAAAAAAACTGTACAAAAAAACTATCATTTTGTGTTTTTCAAAAAAATAAGGCCTAAATCGAAAAAGTTACATGGGTAAAATATGTTTTTTTCAACAAATACAGATACTGTCCAAACTTCAAACGAATCGGACCAAAATTTAAAAATCGATGGGTTGACCCCCTTCAGGGGACGGTTCGGGGTAAAAAAAAAGTCAGTAATTTTTGGGTGGATTTTTCTGAGATATCTACCGTGAGTGTAAATTGTTTTGAATAATCTTTTCATTTGTGCGTTTCTTGTAACCATACATGCATATGATTATTTTTGAAAAAATGTGAAATAACATGTGTTGCGGAAAATTCTTCTTCTCCTACCATTTTGAACTCACAGGACTGGAAAATTATTTTCTAGAGAGCTAATTGTCTTGTCTAGAGATCCGGTGCAAAAGATTTTCGATCATTTGATATTTTTTTTAATTCAAGATTTTTATCCCAAAAACCGACCGCTTTTTCACTATTTCGAATTATTTCGCATTTAATTTTCAACATGAATTGAAATTAAAAAAATTTTGCACCGGACCTACAGATCTCTTTAATCGCTATTGATTGATAGGCTTGCCATCCCTGTACCTTAAGAACTGTAAGAGAAGAAGCTTTTCAAAGGTCAAAAAGGTGAGTTTCAGGGGAGCCATTTTTCTAAAATTTGGTTTTTCTTTCTTTCCTAATTTTTGAACCAAATCTTCTTATTAAATTAACTCCACGGCTTTTGTAGCTCTATTTAAGTTGTATAGGTTGATATATCAGGAATTTCTGTACCTTCAAAACTGTGGGGGAAGGATCCATTTCAAAAATTATTAAATGCAAGTTTCAGAACAGCGTTTTATTTTAGAAATTTTTTTCTTCATCGCAAACTAATTTTTATTAAATCAACTTTATTCCTTTGTAGCTCTTTTTGAGCCCATTCGATTGATATATTTGCCATTCTTGTAGCTTCAAAACTCCAGGAGGCGATTATATGTTTACACAGCAAGCTAATTAACTGATGACTCAGCAGCTGGACTCAAAACAAACACTCAATTACAGCATCATAATTTTTCACTGAGTAATAGAATATTTCGTTTGAGTACGGAAGCATATCAAGCAAGGCCATGAATGAACTCTCTTTCTATTCCCGTAGAGGAACATTCAAAACTGACTCGTAATAAGGGGGGAAGAGTCACCCATTCATTGGCGCGCCCCAAGGTCACGCTAGTGCGCGTCTTTCACCTCGTCTAGAAGACGAACCAATGAACGTACTTGAGAGCCAATTATATCGTTGGATGCGCATGAAAATTCTCTATAAGGTGAGTTTAAAAACTAAAAACCAACCATTACCCGGAATTTGACCCGAACCGTGTCCTTAAGAAACAATCTACTTTTGTATAGCCTGTGGTAAATCCGTTGTTTTAAAGTATTTTTTTTATTAAGCCTTATCTATGCAGCTAACACAATCCAGTGATGAAATAAATACCTTACCTTCCCTCTACAAATATCGCTGGAGAACGCGTGAGTAAATTGTTAAAGTGCATTTGGAATTTTCTTGAAAATGATTTGCATCGAGTGAATAGGCTTGAATTGTAATGCCTTCGTGGTTGACTCACATTTTATTTTCATGGAAAAACTTGTACGATCAGCATAATGTCCTATCACTGAAGATCAAAGTTAAGTCGTTCAATTCTTCATGAATTTCGTGTGTGACACAGATTTAAGTTCATTTGGTGAATGCTTTTTTACATGAAACCCTGGTGAGTCATAGTCTTGTCACACTATTGAATTACTTTCACGTTTTTATATTCAAGTTAGCCACGCTTCTAGCATTAAAGCATTTTTCTTGCCATTTGTTGCTTCATTTCGTTAATTTTTCTCATTTTGTAAGTGCTGTTAAATTTTCTCATTACGTATTCTAGCACCAAATCCCATTACACAGTGTGCAGTGCACGTTGGCGTCAAATTTAGGTTTTTTGTTCCAAAACTGATGAGACCCATCAAGGTAAAGCTAAAAAGGTATCAGATCAGGAAAAGTCTTCATGAAAATAAGTCGAAGAAGAACACGAATGACCACTTCATTGTCAGCAGCAAGCAAGTTATCAGCTCTGGAGCAGTCCGAGAGCTTCGCGCTCAAAATCATCTTAAAAAGTATGCATCATGAGCGCTGCTGCACACATGTGCCGGCTGATGTGGTACAACCGTAATTACCAAACACTGTACTTTAGATTGATGTCTGGAAAATTATATTTTTGAAACTTCATTACAGTCATGCTTAAAACGAGATCGAATGAAGGCCTGGGATTAGGGCGTTCAGAGAAGTGACCTAGCCGGTAGAAATGATGGATGTGCTCCCATGGAAGTTGAGCTAGAGAGCATAATAAATGAGTGGAGTGAGCGTTAGAGGTAATCGTGTAGGATAGCGATGCTAGATTGCTGGATTAGGGTGCAGTGCAGTAGTAGTGTTGCTGAGCGAAGGGAAGATGCTTTATAACGAGGTGTAACTAGGGATTCAGTGTATTTTCAATAGGAATGAGGGTATTGGTATGAACATGTGTTACAATGTAGGGCATTCGTAATGAGCGTGAAGAGCCTCAGTAGTGAGCGTGGAGTTCATCAGTGGTGAGAGTAGAGTGCGTTGGTGGTGAGCGTGGAACGCGGAAGCAGTGAGTTGTGAGTGAGTGAGCGGTGAACGAGGAGTACGTAGGCGGTGAGCGAGGAGTACGCACTCAATGAGCATGAATTGCATGTTCAGTGAGTGCAAAGTACGTGGACAGTGGGCGCAGAGTGTAGTGATTGTGAGCGTGGAATGTATTAAGCCACTGTAACAAATTAAACTGGTCTCATTCCAAGTTGCTCAACGGATGTTTTGTTTGACTGTATGTTTGTTTCCGTTCTCGAAAACTCAAATGACAGTTTTTGCATGGAGAGATTTTTGCCTTCTTTCAACTTTTTAACCCCACTGTTTTCTGAACTGGGTCGTAGTGACCAGCACAGGTGAATTACTTAAGAAATAATCTAAGCACTCACAACGGAAGTAAATTGGACTCCAAAATTTTCTCAATAAACCTACTAATAACGATGAAAAATGTTCAACCGATCCACATGACGTAAATAAAGGTGCCGTAGCAACTTTTAGAAAGAAATTAGGCTGTTAGAATAATTAATTCGAAATGAACTTCTCGGAACAGAACGACAATTTCATACTTCCATCGTGGAGGCTACACACAGTTTGTTCATTTTCAATGAAAACCTAAAATTTTGGAGCTCGAACGGAATGAAGTACGCAATTAATTTCAACATTTTCTTCGAATTACCTGTTACAAAGAACATGTATGCAAATCAGTCTCATCTTATCAATAATTCCAACATGACCACAAGAATGGCGAATGATAAAAATAAAAATCGACTGTACCACGATTTTGCAAATAGCATGCAATTCACTAAACTAAGAAATTAACACAAAATTGTTTCTCAACAGCAAAGGGCCAATTTTTGGAAAATCTGAATTTGGAAGTTAAAAGAGAGTCGTAAAGTAATGAAACAAAATTTAATATTTTTTCAGAATTCAAGCATCATTATCGCGAATTTATTCTCTGAATTTGTTTTTTTAATCCCAATGGATGTCTATTTTTTTGGAGTTATCAAAAAGCAATTGCCGTTTTTGTTGCGTTATTACGCTGTATTAAGCGTTAGAAATTTTTTATTAAATTACAATGGATAATAATATATCGATTACAAGACTGACTCATTCAGTCAAGTTTTCAGGAATAAATTAAGGGGACAAATAATTTATCAATAACACGAGAAGTAACCAAAATGAGAGCACTGTTGATTTTCGAACTTGAAATTATTTTAATATCAATAACTTTTGAAAAATTTTAAATGAACGAGGTACATTAAAATGTTTCTGATATGTAAAGTAATTTTCATTCATCCTCCACAACACAAACAAAATAGCAAAAATTTATTCCACAAGAACGGTGAGAGCAAAAATATATACAAATGCCAGATGGCTTCTGCAGATTGATTGCGTGGCGTCTTGCATGTGTTATGATTCTCATTGTAGTTGTTTGTGAGTAGGTATTCATCCGATCGTTTCATTTTTTATTAACACTGTCTAATCAAGGAAGAGGTATTTTCCATTTACTCTTAATGTATTCATTTCCACTTCAATGCATTATATCATTATAACACAGGGGAAAAAAATTCTACTTTTTTGTCCGTTGCATATACTTTGAAACCTGTTTTTGGGAAAATTGAGGTCACTGATTTGAAATTTGGTATGAGTTAATATCCATCGTGTCAATTTTTTGCTATGAGTTACCTCCCATTTACTAATGGCAATATATAGGTAGACCACCAGATTCTACAGATAAAATTCGAAGCCTGTACAAATTGATGTAAATCAAAACGTATTCCAACCATGGAGAATTAGTTTATAATTAATTTTATTTAGCTTGGTGAACACATAGTGAATTCATCAGTTGCTTTTGAAAAAATTGTTAAATTCATTCATGCAGAAACTTGCGTTTAAATGGACCGTCTAGAGTGTCGCTTCCCTGTGCAGTCTCGCTGAATACTCCAGCAATAGTCGGTCATCATGTGAACGTCCCAGCTACCTTGATATCGTTTAAACGCGATTTTGACATCCAGGTGAAAGCGTTCACCCTGCTCATCACTCACGTCCAACAAATTTGCCGGAAATTATTCAATATGACTTTTCAAGAAATGCATCATAATGCTCATGTTGCAACTTCACCCCTGAAAACTTTCCATTAAAGGTTCAACTATCTCTTCATATTCCTTTGACTTCCTGTTTCCAGGAAAGTTCCTTACGACAGAAACGAATGTTCCCCATGTATTTTTCTCAACATCAGTTATAGATTGAGTGAAAGTTTTATCTTTAATCAGCTTTCTAACGTGAAGTTCGTCGAAAACACCTGCTTTGAGGTATTCTGTGGTTATGCCGGGAAACGCGTCACACAAATACTTGAAACAGTCACTGACGGTATTGAGCGCCGAACTGTTTCATAAGACCTAGCATGATATGAATCGGCTGGAAAACAATTTTTACGTTCATCTATAGGTTCATGAATGATGTTCGTTTCCTCAACATTGTTGCTGTCCCTAACTTCTGAATCCAGTGTCTGTCTTTGGCTCTGCTGTCCCAGAGACAGATAAAGCAAGGCAATTTTTTGTAGCCGCTTAACTGTCCTAACAAATAATTGATCATTTTTAGATCAATACAAATGATTCATTTGTGTTCTTCATACTTGAGTAGCTCCAATACTGTTTTGATGTGTTCACATTTTTCTTTCAGGTGTAATGAGTGTCTTAAGGGTATTGTGCCAAAGACGTTGCCTATGCGTAACAAAACACAGTTCAGACTACGCTAAAGCCCTTATTAAGGCCATTATAGACGTGCGGACTTCTTAACGTCAATATTGACTACAAGTGTACACACGAAGCCACGTCTATTGAGAGTAATTGCGTGCACAACTACAGCTGATGCTTAAACACGTAGTTTAACTCTTGGTAGCTTCAGATCTATTTTTGAAGAGCTAAGTACTGATGAGAGATTATTCTGAAAGATATGTGGCTCTAAGTACCTATGTTTCAGCAGCTTTTACACAAAGTGACTGAAAAAATTCAGAAAGAGGAAACAGTTATGAGAAACTTCATCCCACCAGGAGCAAGATTGGGAAGCTACGTTATCGCAGATAACATCTTTCAAAAAGCTGAGAAGATCGTCAATCATAGTTTTGGTTAGTACACGTCGTCAGTTCCAGAACCAAGTTTTTTATTTTCTTCAAGACCATATTTTCAGTTCTGTATTGTCTTCGTAGAGTTTAAATTTTAGATTTTATTGCTTCCGCTGGAAAATTTGAGAGACTCTCAGAAATTTTCCAATGCGGATCATCTCTAGAGTTTATATTTTATATTATTGCATTTAGCATTCAATAAATTTGGAAAATCCTTATGCATCTCGATTAATATCACAATATCATCTCCTGCGAACACCATCGTGTATGCTTAACTTATTACCACCGGCATGCTTGCAGCTGCAGTCAATAGAATCAAGACATGCTTGATCGCGACGGTTGACTACACCGCCGTTGACAGTAGTCAAAAAATGCGGGGCGTTGAGCAAATGGGCGGCGTTTAGTGGACTTGTAGTCAATTGACCTCAAAAACTTCTCACGCGAACAATGGCCTTGGCTAAGGCCAGACTGAACACGTTGGCGCTCACGCGTGCGTACACTTCACGCTGTCTCACGCTTTCATTTGAATGGAGGTGGCTACAATGCACGCTGATGCGCCCGTTCAATGGCAGGCACTGCCTGAATAGAAGAGAGTAGCAGCCCCACATCCATCACTCCAGGCTGCTCGAGACACACTGAACGCGCCGTGCAGCGTCAAATATTTCTCCCAAGTAATCCTGAATTTTGACAGCGAGATGCAGCGCCTGCACGCTTTGGTCTGCTTGCGCGCGTCCACGTTTAGTGTAGCCGCTCTCAAGGGAATACATGTATTTGATATTGCAGCTACTGCCTGCGTACGCGCGCGTGAGCGCCAACGTGTTCAGTCTGGCCTTAGCCTTAAACACGGTGGCGAGCACTGTCAGTGGTATTACGCGGCATCGCCTAGCTCCGCCCATTTCCTCTCTTTCTGTAGCAACTCGACTCTCTATGGCGGTGATCGCGCGAACACGAGTGTCAATTTTCGTGATCGCCCTCCGCACGATACGTGAACATGCATGCAAACGCTGCTGTCAGTAGTCGGTGAGATTTCGTATTTGAAGGATGTCTGCGATAAGCTATCTTCTTCTTAAACCTGCTCCGCTTGCTGACTGGAGTAGGCGGTCGACAACATTATTCATAGTAATCTATAGGACACACCCGTGTTTATATAGAATAAAAAGCAGCGATTATAATGATAGATGTGTTCGAAGTGTAGCACTGAACAAGATTGTAGTAGGAATGAAACCAGAGATTGCTTCAACTCCTGAGGAAATAAAGAAGGAAATAAATACACTTCAGCCGCAGTTCAGGCGGGAAAAACAAGGCTAAAGAAAGATTCCCAGTAATCAGGTGCAGGAACCGACTAAATATTTGCTCCCAAATTGTGGTGCGAGAATAATTTCACATGTATTATTGCTCCTCATGTGTCATGTTTGAAAATTACTATTATGAATTTTTTCAGAAGTTCAAAATAACAGTAGCGAGATTTCAGTACCAATAATTTGCAATACCCAGAGTTGCAGAAGTAAAAATGACGGAAATTAGTTTGATTCACACTATTGAAATTTTTTCAAGAGAGTAATGTTCAAGTATAAATTATATTATACCGCTATGTTAAATTTGCCATCTTGCACGTCTAATATTCATACACATCGTTCAAAATGCGCTCAGTACTGTGTTACAGTTTCCATGTCAGCATGATGACTAAACCAAGCATTATATAATCGAACCATATGTATAATAATGCCGTGATAGACATTTCTTCATTAATATCAGTGTTATTTTAAAGGTACCATCCGAGGCCAAATTGGGGCCCCCGGGGCACCCCAGACTCAAATTTTTTTTTGTCGAAAAAGGATCCTTATGGTATGGGTTATTGTGCCATGAAATATTATGGCGCTACGGACACCAGAACCCCCCCCAGGGGGGTCCAAAGGAGGGCCAAAATCATAAAAAATTGGGTATGTTTTTTTTTGTCGAAAAGGATCCTTAGGGTGAGTCAAATTAAAAATATCATTTTATTAAATAAATATAATATTTCTATCTGTTTTTATGCACGATATTTCTTACGTTACATTGACATTCACAAGGAAAATGTTGCACTTTATTCGTACATAAAAATAAATCAAATAAACTGCATTCATGTACAGAAATTGTCAGTTATATTGCAATTCAATAGTATATTTTGTTTTTGGGCTCTCCTGAATGGAATACATTTCTACCATTCAAATTGTATCTCCTCATTGAGTTTTGGTGCTAGAACAAAACAAAAGACAGTTTTAGAATCCTTGGAACATTTCTAACAAAGTTATTTGATTCAATTATTCAAATGTGAAAAACCAAAAAATTTATATGGATGCAAACCCAAAAATAATTGTTTGAAATGTTACTAGAAAGTTTCGCATATCACAAAAATTTTTTTTCAAAATGTTCAAATTGAATCGAATTACTTTGTTATAAATGTTCCAAGGATTCTAAAACTGTCTTTGGTTTTGTTTTAACTGATAAATTCAATGAGGAGATACGTCTGGAAACATGCATAAAAATGTATCAAAAAACTCATTTATATTAAAAAATAAAAAATTTGGCCTAAATCGAAAAAATGACATGAGTAAAAAAGATTTACTTTCAAAAAATATATGTATACTGACCAATTTTCAAGCGAATCTGACGAAAAAAGGTCAAAATCCCGGATGGTACCCTTAATGTATGATGAAATGTAATTTATGATGGTTTCTGTTCTTAAAATTTCAGTTATTTGCACCAACGCACATACTGCAATTATTTGAACAAGGGCCTCAGTATTACCAGCATTGAATGTTTTTCATATTTACGACAAGCAATTTGCATTCGAAAGTGCAGAAAAAACTTTAATTGCAATCAAGCGTGGTTGCATTCAAGGGAGCTACGCATTTCAAATCACAGTTTTTAATCAAATATATAAACCATATCAATCACATAATTTTTTTAGATGGTATATATATTTTGCTGGTTTCAGAACCCCTAAAATAAAATCAATACATTTCTTTACCATTTTCTAATATATAATTACTGTGAATTAACCGTAGAAAATTAACATGACTTGAAAGACTTATACTGGAAACACTATAAAAAACAAATTCGGCTTTTTGCCGTTTAATTTACATGCTTTGTAGGTCCTTTGCATTCTTAGAGAGCACTATGATGACGTAAACACCCACGTTCTTATCTCATACGCTACTGAGCGCCGTGTCCGAGGCGTGGCTGTTCAGTTCAACACCGTATCGTGTAACCGCTATGGCTTCGGAGAAGAGAGCACATCTCTCGCGTAACACCACTGACAGTGCTCGCCACTGTCTAATACGGGCTTTAGGGTGCCTGCTCAGCAAAAGACTTGAAGCAAGAAGGGAAGCAAGCTTGAATCGATTAACATGTATTCTTATGGGAGGGCACACACTGAAAGCGAGCTAGCAAGAAAGACTGAAGATTGGCTGAAGCGAGAAAGCGACTCGAAGATGGTTTCACACTTGAGAGTTGCAGCGAGAGTGCGAGAAGCGTCTGGCTGCTGATTCTGATTCAGATTTAGATTCTGATGCTGATTCTGGTTCTGATTCTGAATCTGATTCTGGCAGTGAGCGGCGAGATGTCGCCGAGTGAGGTGTGCCGCTCAATGCCTCCAACATAGACTGAACTCCTTATGTCCGAAGTTTGTGCTGTACGGTGCCTTTGGAACTCAAAAGATCCAAAGCACAGTGACAGATTACGTGTTACAAACCAATGGGATGAAGTAGAAATGAAATTCAACGTTACAAACACATGCCTGTACCGCTGGTCTCTGTTACAGACCACTCTCCATGACATTCAGGCGCGAACTGGCTGTCTTTTGGTGTGTGATAGATCTCGCCTAACATCTTTCTCTCTCGCTTGCTTTCTCGCTTTCAGTCTTTTGATGTGTAAGCACCCTTAGACCTACATATGAAGAGGCACCACTCTTTCGGATCATAACCTGTAGCTCCCATCGCGGTTACTAATCCAGGAATATCACAACAGTAGACAAAATTAAGTTAGAATCACAGAAATGTCAGATGTTCTCTTCACTGTCTTGATAGAATGTTCCTTTGCGTTCATTCCTAGTGAGTTTTTATCTTTTAATAGTGAACCAACATTTCTGACAGCTTTTTAGGCAAACCCAGATCTCGAACTAAATCATTGAGTTCTGCATGACTAAATGTTTGTGGTTCAGTTGATTCGCTTCCAAAATCTGAATCACTGTTTCTATTAGTTGACTCCTCCGTCAACCCTGTGTTAAATTCGCTGTCAGAATTAAGATAGGCAAGTTGAGTGAAAAAAGGTTTTAAAAATTAGCTGCATGGGGCGCAGGTCTGATTGCTGAATCTAGACTAGGGTAGGTGATAAGCTGACGAGATTTACCAGTGAAACCAACAACATCAGTAAGGAAGAAGTAACAGTCTGTGACATGGTCTCGTGGCTCACGCCATAACATCAGAATGCCGAATTTTATTTCATTTTTTCCTTCAGTCCATTGACGCAGGTTTTTTTTGCAAGAATGTCATACCTTTATGTGGTGCCCAAGGTTTACCTTGATCGCAAAGTTTCACTTGAAAGTAAGAAAGGCAAGCTCTTTACACAAATTCACTAATGTTTTTTCTTTGCTTCAGAGCTATGAATGTACCACAAACAGTATGTAGCATCCGGACGCGTCACAGGTTTCAATTTAATTGATTGTACAGCTATATTTCTTTTAACAGCTTTCTGTAATATGGAAAATAAAACACGAACACTTCTTGTAGTGATGAGATTTCATTTACCAGCACTGTATCAGTGAATTTAACCAAAGTGCTTGGTTAAAATAAAAACACGGTCATGTGACATGAAAACTAGACCTGATCATAATAGATGAATGACATTTCCGGAATCAGTGACCCCATCTCCACTAGAATAAGTATCAGACCTCATGCAACCAAAAGTTGGGTCCTCAGTGTAATAACTGGCAAATCAATCAAAAGTTTACTGTCATCATCACCTACAAATGTGAACAGCTTCTTTAAATGATAACAAGCGTCTTGAGCAATGACGTAAATCGACAATTCGGAATGGTGACGTGGTCAGTCTTGAAATTTGTGCCTGAAAACAAACGTTAAGGACACGATTGGGGTGAAACAAAAAGTCCGTCAGTTCTCGACGGATTTTTCTGAGATTCTCACAATAGGTGTAAAATGATGCGGCATTTGATTTTCAATTATCGTGTTTTTTCGTTAATTTTTCAGATATTTATATTTTTTATACATGAAAAAATAGGTGTTCCGGAAAATCCTACTCCTCCTACAATTTTGAAGTTACAGAACAGGCAAAATGTTTTCTAGATAGCTAATTGTCTTGTCTTGAGATCCGGTGCAAAGATTTTCTGTAATTTGATTTTTTAAAGTTAAGGAATTTTTTTCCCAAAAAACCACCACCGTTTTCTCTTATTTGAATTATTTTGCTTATAATTTTCAATATGAATAATTACTGAAGTTAAAAAAACTCTAGCACCCGATCTCTAGATGATTTTAACTGCTATCGATTGATGTGTTTTTCATTCCTGTACCTTCAAAACCATGGGAGAAGAATCCCTTCAGAAGTCAACTAGGCAAGTTTTCACGACAGCCATTTTTATAAAATCTGGTTTTTCTTTCTTTCATAATTTTTTAACTATGACTTCTTTTAAAATAAACTCTACTGCTTTTGTAGCTCTATTTTAGTTCTATCGATTTATATATTAGCCATTCCCACCATAACTGTAGGAAAGGACCGAAATCACAAGACAATAAATGCAAGTTTTAGAACAGCGGACTTTCAAAAAAAAATGATAGTTTTTTCAAAATAAATTTTTTTTTAAATCAACCCTATTGCCTTGCAGCTCTTTTTAAGCCCTCTCGATTGATATGTTTGTCATTCCTGTACCTTTGAAACTGCGGGTGGAGATGATATGTTTACACAGCAAGCTAATTAGCTAATTACTCAGAGCAGCAGGACTCTAAACAAATTCTCAGTTACATCATTATAATTATCACTGAGTGTTAGAATGCTTCGTTTGAGTACGGAAGCATTTCAACCAATGAATGAACTTTCTTGCTATTCCGGTAGAGAAACGCCCAAAACTGACTCGTAATAAGAGGGGGAAGGGGGAGATCACTCATCCATTGGCGCGCCAAGGTAACGCTAATGTGCGTCTTCTACCCCGTCTAAGAGACGAACCAATGTACGTACTTGAGAGCCAATTATATCGTTGGATGCGCAAGATAGTTCTCTGTAATATGAGTACATAAACTGACAACTTACCATAATCCAAAATGTGACTCATCTTTCTTTTCTAAGGACCAACATTGAGACACGTATGGTAGAGTCAAGAATTACTGCATGAAAGCCATTAGTTGATGTGTAAAACATCGTTTTCAGCAAATGATTTGCCTATATTCAGGCAACGACTTGAGAGAAATCCAGTTGACACCAAACGAATGAAACTGTAAGAAATGAGAACACTCAGATTTGATTCGATGAACAACTGCACGAGTCTCTGGCAGAAGCGGAGGAATGTTATGTTATGTTATGTTGACTCAACCTAACAGGTTGGCAGCCATGTGTCTTGTGGCCCTCATGTTGAGTACTTATAACTAGGACTTGTTGATGATCGCAGAATAGATCTTTACACTTTACGAGGGAGTCTTCCGCACTAACTAGAAGTGTCCCTTCGAAATCCCATGAAAAGTTTACAGCTCGTTTTTTTAACGCAGAAAATCACGGGATTTAGTGGGGCGGCCAACACCTAGGAAGGAGAAGAATATAAAATTACGAGCCTCTCCCACACGACCAAACGTGCCGCACTGCCTTAGGCTGAGCGCAAAACATTCACAAATATGCAAGATTTTGTAAGGAAATCATAATGCATGTTCAGCAAATTATTATACAAATTATCCGATATTTTGCCATTTTGCATCGAATGAAGCAGTGTGCAAAATAGGTTAGGAGCTGATTAAACCATTAGTCGTGAGGAAATTCTCATGCACCAGTGAAAGTGACCGATTAATTATTTTCATACACAATACTTCCATCGATAAAAGTTTGAAATACATGGAACTAAGTGACTGGTCAAGTCCAACTTCTGTCACTGAAATCGAGATAAATTTTGTTGAGCATACATGTGAAAGGTAAATTGCCTCGTATTTCACAATTTACTTAACGGCCATGATTATACTTTATAATCGAATAGCATTTCGAAAAACAAGAAGTTCTAAACACATCCAGGAGAAATTATTTTTCAGTGGGGCGTTCTGTTTCTCTTGGAATTTTTTAAAGCCTATCCTACTTTCATCAGCATTATCTTCACCCAGGATATCTTAAAAATAGGTATTAAGTTGTACGGGCAAATTTATTTTTGAAATTCGCGTTTGGATGCATTAGGGTAAGTGCTATATTTTGAATCACTCATTTTCTCATAAAAAAGTGAATTATATTACCTAGATCGTTGAAGTACGTTCACCACCTGGGCTGATCATTTGTCAAAATGCAAGTTAAAAACGCAGATTTATCAGTTACACTCACTAACATGAGTTTCGTTAATGAAACGCACAAACACCCTTGTTTAATTAACATTCAAATTTGCCCTGATCAAAGAGCAGTTTCAACTTTCAATTTCTAACTCTATCTCCACAGGAAAAACATTTATTGATCGGAAAAGAGTTATAGTTCTTTCTTCTCAGTTCCCTCGTCCGTATAGTTGTGTCGACGAGAAACTAATTTTAAAATGAGATAGGAGTCCGTGTGAGGAAAACCAACATTGTTTTTAACTATATAAATATTTTGTGTTGGACAAAAGCCATCGTATTAATTTACTCAAGGGAAGCAATGACAGTCTCGATACGACTGTGCAGAGAGTTGGTTGAGTCCCTGTGCGCCTCGTTCATCGAAGAGTCGACGCTCGGTACCAATTATTGTAACATTTCCCGAAATCAGTTCTGATGCACTCGAAACATAATTTGTAGAAAGATTGCATTCATTATAACGTACTTTCAATCATGAACTTCGAAACTTTCAAGTTCTCTTAACCTTGCTCCTAAAGGTATTTTTTATAAAGAGACTTGATTTTTTCGGTTCAAGCAGAAAACTTTTAACCAAAAGTTGCATCTACATCCCCATTTTCGTAGCTGTAGTGAAATGAAAATACTGTTCAAATGAATAACGCAGTACAGGAAATTTACGCTGGAGCATTTCGGATAAAATGCTCAGAAACGCAGCGTTCGTGAACCATTCTGCCTCTCACGGTTAGTCCACAAATGGGCCAAAGAAACAAGTTTTCTAAATTTCCTCCTCAGGTATTCTTCCAGGCTGTTCGCCAATCCCTCACGAAAGAAGAGAAATATTTTTCATGGAGCAGATCTGAAAAACGAGCGTAGAATTCCCTTGGCCTAAAATTGTGGTTAAATGAAGGAAATTCGCCTGAATTCATCAGGCAAAATTGTGCTCAATGACCGGCTCTGAGCTGCGATTTGCTGCCCTCGAAACCGTCCCGGTTTATTTTCGCTGAAACATTTGAAGTCTTGGGAACATATCAGTAGCAATCTTAAAAAAATTTTGGGCAGCCATGGGCAACTATGTAGAATGAATCATTAATTCTACGCATCTTATTTTATTTGACTTATTTGACTAGTGTGCATTATCTACAGCATTGAATCATACTGTTAGTTTCATTCAAAGAATGGTCAGCATATAAACACAGATGAAATTTTGTTTTCATAGTTTTTGGCGTGACTGAATCGCCATGCTTGTTACTAGCCTGTTGAGGATTTCATACTTTATGATTCCTCTCATAANNNCCGTACACAGTTAACCGTTCCTCAGTGGCGCAGTTTTCTTATCGTGGAACGTGATACGTTACCCCAGTATATTTCATTGCAGGAATTCTTCAAAAATCTTATTTCAACTTTATTTTTAGCCCCTAAGCTTAGATTTGGCTGCGCGCCATGATTGATCGCGTTCTCTCGCTGAATCGCGATGGAGCTTTAAATTTGCGTGTAGACCTGCAGGTGGAGCAAAAATGTATAGCGGCCTCGCATCCGTTCTTCACATGCGTACCTTTGGAATGTTAGTGATGATTCAGACCTAAAATTGGAATCAGTGTTCATAAGTGAAAACGATTTGGTCGTACCTTTAGAAGAGCCTTCTTTGTGTGAAATTTAACCTCACATATCCCGCGAAAGTTCATGATGTTATTTCGTAGAGCAATTCAGGCGTTGATTAAGATTAGATTCTTCTGTATACCAAAATATCCAGCTCAAAACATTGTTGTAAAACAATGAAATCTAGAATAATGAGGCTCATCATAACCATCATTGAACTCAATCAGTGTTCTTTTAATGATCCGATCCCCCTTGACGCTGGCTAGACTCACATCCCAGTGCGTCGCAAAAGCGGTCACGTACCCTTGCGTACAGAAATCGATTCCCTCCGGCCAGCATTAGGGTTCATCCATTCAGTAAGAGAGCAAAAGTGATTGAGTTTAGTTCTAGCATGGTATTGAGTAAACCATATCACAGTAAGGACTAAAAACTCCTTCTTTATTAGCAACATGTCTCTCTCAAGATGCAGCTGCCTTCTTGTTCTTCAGCAGAAGACATCCGGGTGTATCATTCATTATTTCACGCGAGTGTGAACAGCAACCCCTTCTTCGAGCGCAGAACATTCCGAATTTTAAGTATTTACTGCCTAAAATACATAAAGGTATAGTGCCGCCGTATCAAAACACATTGAAGACGTTATCGTTAGGGACGAGGGTTAAAAAACGCGAGGTGGAAACATTGACAGAAGGCAGAAACACGTAAAATCAACACTTTTTACAACTTAGGAATATTTCGAAATGTCTTAGGTTCCAGGATAATGAGATTTAAAGTTTCAATTTTCGGGGCGAGTTGGTTACATTATCGTATCCCATATATGTTATCTCCAATCACATGTCGCCTTTAGATCTGCCCAGATTTCGGTGCTTCGTGTTTACGAACGCTGCGACATAGTGTTGAAACCATTGCACATCTGTTAAATGAAGAAATGACGGAGATGCATGCATGTGGCTTAACGGCAATAACAAAGGCGCTGTTTAGTTGTGCCAGGACATGCGGTACAATTGGAGCGTCACCGGCTACGCAAATATGGAAGCTACCATGTGAACTGGAGAGGTTATGGTCGGCATAGGAAATTAAAAAATAGACAAGGACGACACACTGGATTACATCCGTAATTAGTCATGTGCAAGCACTTCTTATCATTTGTGGAAAGTTCAAGATCTGCTCCCGACTGACTACATTTATCATGTACTGTTTGCGCTTTGGTACCTGAGGTAAGAGCAGGACGATGAAAACTTATTAAAGCATGTTCTCTTCACCGACTAAGCCACTTTCACTCGCGACTGATCGTTCAACGCACATACACAACTCACACAACTGGAGAGAGGATGACCCTCATGAAGTGCATTAGTTCTGCTAGCATCATTGAAGGGTGGCGCAAAAAGAACGCGTGGATTAAACCGTTCTTTTGCGCCACCCTGGCCGTGTTAGTTAGGGAGACTTGAACTAACTGGTTGTATAGACTTTATTATGTCAAAACTTTGCGCTGTAAGCTATTCTGTTGCTTGTCTGAACTCAAGCTTTGCATTAATGAACTCTGGCAGTGAGGAATTGTAAACGGCGGCGCAAAAAAACCCGTGATTTTCATGCGTTATTTTTGCCCAGCCTCTATTAAGCGACAATGTATTGGGTGGAATTGCCAGTGCACAACTATCTTAGAAGGCCATTGCTGATGATTTGACGAGTGATGGGCCAGTTTGCATTGCGTTTGTCTACTATTCGGGAGGATTTGACGCTAGGTTTTGCCGTCGAAGGGTGTTCCAACGCAACAGAGCTCCAGCCCAGTCGGACCGGAAAGCTCTCCAATATCTGAGCAACGCTATTCCGAATAGGTAAATAGGACACAATAGACCAGTGGTATGATGTCCAAGATGTAAAGAAATGAGTTCTCTTGAATTCTTTTTCTGAGGAAATATGAAGTCATTGATTTACGAAACACCAACGAAGTACGAGTTGAATCTTGTCGCAAAGATAGCAGTCATTGTAGGTAACATCGCAGAAAAACAAAGACTCTTGTATGGCGCGCCCAGCGATCCGTTAGAAAGGTACCAAAGCTCCATTCAACATTTATTTTACAGTTTTCTTGATAAAACATCGGTTCCATTAGGTATTGATTCTTTTTTCTTGACTCATTTCTCAGATTATTTTGCAGATACCGTCAAAGTTCGCACCTCTCGCTTTTTTAACTGTATGTAAAGATTTATAACATATTTATATATATATATATACATATATACATATACATGCGCATCATTTATTAATATTATCATTCGTATTAGGAAATGCTTGCTGTCTGATGAGTTAAGTATGTTATGCGGTCATTGACTTCGATTGAAAACTTTGGATGCAAAGACGATGGAAATCTCTAGAACTTTCTAACAGAATTTAACATTTCAAAGATATTCCTAACCATAGTGAAATTGTTTGGTTATAACTTCCTCAATCATTCATGTTTACAGTACCAGGCGAAATTTTTTAAATCAAATCTCACTAAAATTTAACGTTCTTCCATTCACTAATGGAGTAATTTTAGGGCCGTAGGAGATCACCAAGAGCTGAGATGCCGTAAGTTGCTGTGTTAGGGCTGAAAAATATAAAAGAAGTGCAGGGCGCCACAAAGTAATCAATCTCACGCAGATGAGGAGCTCGCCGCGCGGATCCGAAGATTCTCGCCTCAGCGCGGCAAACAAAGGAGAGAGGCTACTCACCATTAGGCCGCATAAAATGCTCAGCCTTCCCAGACCAGCGAGTTTGGAGACTGAAAACTCGCACTCCACCATCAAGGGCCACGGTAGCTTCACTGCGCACTAAACATACCTGAGATCCTCCTGCACCCTAAGAGCCCAGGTAGCATTTCCCCGGCACCAGCTAAAATTTACACTACAAAATATAAATAGAACATGTAGAAGGACATAGAGATAGCCATCAGCATATTTTTGGTTTCGTACATTGGGTTTAGTTGCTTGATGAAATATTTGTACTCATAATAAAATGAAGCTGGCACTAGATTAATAGTAGTGTTACTAAAGAAAATTTCTCATAGAAGCTAAAGACCTTTGAAAAAAAACACGTTTTCCACTGAA
Source organism: Platorchestia sp. MABIK (assembly GCA_014220935.1). Classification (NCBI taxonomy): domain Eukaryota; kingdom Metazoa; phylum Arthropoda; class Malacostraca; order Amphipoda; family Talitridae; genus Platorchestia; species Platorchestia sp. MABIK. Next base: position 24,799 of record JACJUY010005522.1, on the reverse strand, counting down.
TGTACAAAAACTGAAGCTCAAAGATTCCCAGTCTATGTATATTGAAACCTTATATTTTACTTCTACACTTAAAGTTACCTGTCAATCACCCATTCGAAAGTAGGCGCGCAGAAGCTACAGTATGTAGACGTGTTGAATTAAGTAAATTTTGACCTTGGATAATGAAATTGATTTGCTTTTCCACTCAAAGTTTATTTCCTTGACGCACTGAGAGAACCGATCAAATTATTTGTTTGATACGTTTTATGTTGAGCAAATCAGAAGTCGGACTCTTGCTCTATCTAGGCCTTACTACTGAGCTGCGCTTATGATCCAGGAAAAATTTCCCAAAGAGCAGCAACTTTCATCCGCCCTGTCTCTTTCCAAAGAAATTTCCATTGACCTAAAAAATTACGTCTTGGAGCTTTGTGATTTTTATTGTTTTCTCACATTACTAGAGTACACGGCCCGTCAAATGACTGGATTCGATATTAATAAAAAAAAAATATTCCAGAAGCGAATTACAAATAAATTTGTCCAACCCAACGAACCACTGATTAAATCATTCCTAATCTTATGCACTGACGAGACTCGTACTACGGATACAGTCATTAAGCATCCTTGAGAACATGACAGAGAGACGAACCAAGTAACCTTTAACATGTCTTACTCATGATTTTCCAGGCTTTCCTATCCTTTCCAAAGTGTCAACTGATGGCATTCTATACAACCAAACCCAACTTAGCCTAACCAAACCTCTTCTAGCCTGACCAAACAAAACACATGATATTCATTGCGACTTTGAATCTGATGGATTCATGCATCGAAATCTGTATAGTTGATGAAACTGGTATCACAGATACGCTCATCACACACTTTCATTTTTCATTGGTTCATTATTTGGTCCATTATTAGTTCATTATATTTCCAAGTAGATTGTTTATTACTCTGAGAGCACTGCCTGATAGCATCGGAGCCTCGTGATGACTAGAAACACTCTTCATTTTCTTAGATTCCGGTAAAGGTATTCTCATGCTTGATGCTGAGGTTTCCAGCAATGGGATGGGAAGCTTTAAATTATGAGCAATTCGTCTAATTTTTCGTAGATCAGCAGTAATTCCTGCTGCAGCACAAGTTAGAACACATCTATTATCAAATTGTTATATTAAATATTTGTTGTTAAATTTCATTTTTAATTTTAACCTTTTATTCGTAACCTTTATTTATTTTCATTTTTTGTTATTTATTGTTTCACTTAAGTACTAAATTGAAAATCGTTCATCAATTATAATTTTATAGTTGTTATTCATATTTTTTAATTTGTTTTTCTCATGTTTTATTTTTTATTATATTTTACCATTACATTTTAAATTTGTTATTTACCTTTGTATATTTGACCAATGTGTATTTGTGATACAGCTTGCGGACACCAAATAAATGAACACACCACGGGTATTTCTAGGTAGGATATTTTTTATGAATTTCAATAAATTTGTTTATTCTCAAATTACTCACGACTCGCGATTGACTCGAGGATCTCGGAATTTTGACAGTTTTAAATTCAGTAAAATCTTATGCACACGCAGGTCGAAACAGCGTGAAAAAATACTTCTTTTCTCAGATCGAATCCAACATTTTTTCAAGAAAGAGCCTTGGTCATTTTTTGAGTTTAAAATATTTATTTGGGCAATATTCTCGCTAAAGACATCGAGCAACTGATAAAATTTGTTGCCCGCATTTTTAATCTTCATTCATGATTGGGAGTGTGCATCAGGTGATGAACTGTTTACTAATAAAAATGTCATTCTTTCATTATGACTCATAATATATTTTTCATAGTATAAATAGGGTAGACCTGACGACATTAGTGAATAAATGGCTTACATCAGTCTAGTCAACTACGACTGCCTGAGTGAAAAATCAGTGTTGAGGACTAAATCGAAGCATTTTGGCAGGTAACGATTGATGTTCGACGTAGACGTGGAGATAAATGTCAATGTTTAAGGTACTGTAGGCAACACACTTTATTTTGATGGAATTGGTCTGGAGCAAAGATGTGATCTCTGCCATCTGTCTCCATAATACCCTCCGAACACAAACTCGACGTCTGGCATGCGCTGAAATTTCGTCAAGAACAGCCGGTAGGCTGAGCAAGTAAGAAGAGTCATGTACGATAAACGATCCCTTGATTTATAATTAGGCTAACACGCAGTTTGCCAAGCATAGGACCTTTTGTCCAACAAAGTCGAGGGGAAAATGTTTGAGATGTACATATTAAGCGATACTAGAGTGTTTTTCGAAACTGATCACACTACCTTGCCGGCGAAGTATAAGGTCACGATTGCTAAAAATCTCGAGTGGAAGATTTTTCATCTCTCGTTTACGTCTTACATAAATCACTCCTATCACTGGATATAGATTGAGACTAAAAAGAGTCTAGTATACAGGGTGTTCTCTAACTCATAATAAAAACTTTGACATTATGTATTGAAACCCAAAACAAACACATTTTCACGAATAACGAAAGGCCTAAAAATGCTTCGTTATCGAGGTATCGAATCATTGAAATTTATTTGATTTTTGGGAAATTTCTCACTTTCTTAATTGTGACGACCCGCTATAAAGCAACATTTGTTTACCTGTCATCTGCTGCCGGTGAAAGCTGTGCAACACTCCCAACAGCATGGATCGTTTCACAAATTTGGAAAAAACAGAAAAGATCTTGGCATATGGTGTGGCAAATGACAATGCTAAAGGGCTGCTAGACTGTATACAGATCGTTTTCACCACCGTCATTTGCCTGATCATCGTAGTTTCACAAGATTGCATCAGCGGCTGCGGGACACAGGTAGTTTTGAGGTAGACAGAAGACATGTTGGTGGTCCTCGTCCTCAGCGAGCTCGCGCTGATGACGAAGAGCGGATACTACAACATTTTGCAGCAAACCCACGTACAAGCACTCGAGCCACAGCAAATGCACTCGGAATACGTTCTCACTCACTAGTATGGCAAACTGTCCATGACAACGGCATGCACCCATACCATTTTCAGAGAATGCAAGAGCTCAATCCAGCTGAATTTAACCCTCGTGAACGATTCGCATGTTGGTTTATGAATAAGTACCAAGAGGATAATGAGTTTCCGAAGTATGTGCTCTTCACAGATGAAGCAACGTTCAGTCTCGGTAGTATTTTTAACACACACATGTGGCAAAATGGAAACCCTCACGTTGTGCGGCAGAGTAATTACCAACACCGGTTCAGTGTACATGTGTGGGCTGGTATTGTCTGTAACAATTTAGTCGGGCCAAATTTGCTGCCTGAGCGTGTAACAGGAGAGTCCTATGAAGTATTTCTAAGGGAGGTATTGCCTGGCCTACTTGACATTGTGCCTTTGGCTGTTCGACGGCAGATGTGGCTCCAGCACTACGGTGCTCCATCACGTTACTCAATGAATGTGCGACGATACGTAGACCGTACATATCCCAACAGATGGATGGACGATCTGGCCCAGTTTCAAGGCCAACGAGGTCTCCAGATATGACACCTTTGGACTTTTACCTATGGGGGCATGTTTTTTATGTTTCATTTTATGGGGCATGTTTTTATAAAGAGTTTCATTTATGAGACCCCAGTCGAGACAGAGATGGATCTTGTTGAAAAAATAGTGGACGCTGCAGGACGCATTGAGGATGATCCGCGAGTGTTCGTTCGTGTTCGGGAATCGCTTTTGCGTAGGTTTCAGATCTGCATTGGCGAACAGGGCAGGCATTTTGAACAATTCTTGTAATGTCAATTTTGTAATAAATAAAGTTAAGGAAATCAGACGAGTTTCCATGACCTAAGACTCGGAAGACTGTCCCCACCAGAGTTAGAAAAGCACACGAATGTTGCCTTATAGCGGGTCGTCACAATTAGGGAAGTGAGAAATTTCCCTAAAATCAAATAAATTTCAATGATTCGATATCTCGATAACGAAGCATTTTTGGGCATTAATTTTCGTTATTCATGAAAATGTGTTTGTTTTGGGTTTCAAAACATAATGTCAAAGTTTGTACCATGAGTTAGAGAACACCCTGTATGAGGCAGAACAACATTCCAAACGATCACCAAGGTCAACAGGATTTTATTTGTTGGTTTTGTCGACCAACGACTTAAGGAGCTAGCATCATCAAGTGCTGCAGCATTGTGCGGAGCAACTCAAAAATTATAAAATAAATGAAGACTAACAATGGTTTTAATTTTTATTTGTCATTTACTCCTTTATTTCTTCACGCTGCAGTTCACTCTTCATATATTTTTAACTCCAAATTTCGACATCGACTCATGGTGTCGATTTTCACCCTCTTACCGATTTTCATGATCGGCATACGCTGCATCAAGAGTTGAGTTGAATTTCTAAACATCATTCAGCCTAATATAAGTAATTTCCTCAATTATGTTAGAGCGCACTCTTAATTGAAAATTATAGAACAACCGGGACTAAGTTAAGCGCAATAAAGATTGCATTGCTATACCCTATGTTATTACCCCCACACACGCCCAATACGTGATATAATCTCTGAAGCGAAAAAAATGGGCCGTATCATTCCAGTTTTCTACCGAAAAATATTGAAGTTTGAAATTACGCCTCTTAAGAGTTACACTACTACAGTTAATTCATGACAAAAAATAAAAATAACAACATAGAGGCACAATTCTACTTATGTCACGTTTTCTTGATGTTATCGTCACGTGTGCTAAGGTGTAATATTAAAATTAACTGCAAATAATTTCAAACCTAACCTAGAATAAGTTTTTAACAATTTGGAGCTTCAGCTATGAACATGAGCTTCGCCAGGACGCGTGGTCAAAATGTTAGCGTAAGATGTTACCGCTAGGCGCTAAACTCCGCTCTCTGGAGTCGCGACAGTTCGTAGCAGTTTGATCTTAAAATCCATACACGGAGGCTCTGCACCTGTAAAACTCAGCTCGTAAGCTCTGTTGAAAGTCTTAGAAAAGTTCCTACATCCGATGCAACGGGGATGGACTCCGGTACATGCGATGTTAGGTGATGGAACTAATGGAAACTAAGTATTTGAGGTAAATATGAGCACAAAACAGTGCTGAATGATAGAGACGGAAGAGAGATGAGAGGAAAACCCTAACAGAATTGCAATTCGAACTGAATTTCATTGCAAATTAATACCGTATATTTTTAATATAATGTAATTTTTCAAGATCAGATGTGTTTCTAATTGAACAAAATACTAAAAGAGAACCTGAATTTTTTAGATAATCTATACCATAACAAGAGGGGTGTCTGTCTCTCTGTCTGTTTGTCCGAAGCCAGTCGAAAGTGTGTGATGAGCGTATCTGTGATGCAAGATTCATCAACTCCATAATAATTATTTCCAGTGGATCAATCCATCAGATTCGAGTAGGAATGAATATCACTTGAATTCTTGGGAAATAGGAACTTGGATTATGGGATTTGTCTAACATTATTGTACATTTTTAGACGGGCCGTGTGCACTCGGCCTCGTCAACTCTCGAGAGAATAATTATTGTTATTTCTTTCGGCCTTTATTTTATTTCGCCTTCTTTCTTATTTCAAGTAAAGGAGGGTGGACTAGTGATCATAATTCGAATAATGTTCCTGTCGAATACATGTTCACTATACGCTGCATAAACTATAATTCTAAATAATCGGTAACCGTTATAATTTATTTTAATAAAATCAGCAAATGTCCGATCAGGAAAAAAGTAAACGTTCAGTGTGCAGTTTATGCCTCGTTCTTTTTACAAAACCTTCACAAGAAACAAGGGCAAACGAAAAAACGACAAAACCTTATTTTAACATTTCTATCCATAACTGGTTTTTGGCAATACAACTCATCATTTAGGACACAAAATCGAGTTTTTCAAAGTAATCAGTGCTGAATTTATGAACCATTTATTACTTGCGACTAAAAAACCAGAAAACAATGAAGGATATCTCTGTGTAGAACAGCATTCTTATATGTATACAGTTTTTTACTCGCTGATGTGACATCCAAACTCGGAAATTAACTCAATAATTCAACTCTCCATTGAATATGCTAGTTTTGAAACTCCAGTTGATAAATAACAGCTGCTGCCACTTCAATTCCTTTCTTGATTTTTTCACAAGAATACTGCATATCATGTTGAAAAGCAAATGTTTTGATAATAGATATATCAACTTTCAGAAAATTGGGGCCAATTCTATTGGGAGGCAAAGCCACTAGCCACATATTTTTAAGCTTAACTATACCCTGTCCAGTGTGGATTGGTATATTCAGATTCATGTGCAAGAGCTCTGCAATGTTATTTAACAAGATCTTTCCTTGTCGAAAAATTAGAACTCATTCAATAATGGAAATAAAATCCGTTGAGAGATCTGGGCTCTGTTTGATTTCAAAGCGCTGCAGCACTCGGTGAAGCGGACGCACTACACTTCTGCCTTTTAATCCTCACCGAAACAGCCTACGCTGCCTCCTTGCTGACCACGGAGCCGGCCGCCGTTTTGCTTCACAGCATCCCAGTGGCCATTCATCCACTTGTTAGAAAAGAATAGGCACACCTCAGTTTAGATTGCATGAATCAAAGTCAATTAGGAAAACCTTTTGATCTATCATACCTAATTTACTTGAGCCATTGAGTCAAGAGAGGATGTTTCACAGAAATCACTTCTACCTTAGCCTTTAACGTCGTAGTTCGAGCAATTTGATTCATTTTCACAGCATTTAGGCAGCCCGCACACTGAAGCGATGCGATGCGATTCTGTTGGTGTGACTCGCACGGTTCATTTGTAGCGCCGTAGGAATAGCATTGTGTTACCTAACTCACTGCCGATTGAGACGTATCGCATCGCATCGCATCGCCTCAGTGTGCGGGCTGCCTTACACTTGAGTAAATATCTTCATTTTATCTAAGAGGAGGTTAGTGTTTTCAGCTCCAGCCTTCAAACGCACAAGAAATCCCGAATGAAACTATGCTTGGTAAAACCGTCCAGAACATACCTTTGCCTCCTCTTTTAACTCTCATTCAAATCTTTCTGACAGTCCGGACCTCCAACATAAGTACTCCACCGTCATAAACACTCCATAAAGATTTTCACTGCTTCGTACTTAATCTAAGTTTTCACCATATGTTGGGTAGCAAGCCAATAATTACTTTATGATACTTTTAGGATTGGGGTAATGATTTTCACAAGTTTATCGTCTCATTAGTAACTGTTTTTGAATAATTCAAGTGCAAACACACTTTCAAACGTTTACACTTTTCATCATGAATTAGAAATTACATTAAAAAGGCTAAAACTCTTTCGAGTAAACAAAAGGATATTCGCTTAAACACTCTCCCCTACAAAAAAATTGTTTGAACGAATGGAAACATCGCCCCATATAGCATACTGTGGGTCAATAATTACTTTTGATTTGTTTTTAAAAACACCATGTGATAACTCAATCTAATTTTCTTTCAAATGTAATTTATTTCATGTAAAATGGTTCATGCTTTCTGTCCATTTTCATTCAAATGCAACAGTTAGGTTTAGTAAAGTATTATTTCAAAGTGCATTTTCTAAAAGAGGCCACGCGTTGGTTTCCAAACTTAAGAACTTTTTAATTTACCCAAATTTCTAAGGAACAGCATGAAACTGTACAACTAGCATTGTATTCTCAAAAGCGCAAAGACCTCAGTATATATACATGGGGAACACCATGTAAAATTTTTGGAAACTGCTTCACCACGTAAGTTTTCTTTTGATTCTATGCGACTAAAATGTACGGCATCGATGTACTGCTACATTAAATGACCTAATTAAGACGTTCAATTTATTCCCACAAAAGTCCACTACCTCATCGATTTGCTGCACATTTCTTTAATGTAATGGTAGATCACGAAAAGCAAATATAGCACACCTCTCCTATCTTGTTTGAGTAGTACATCCTTAAAATACAACGTAGTCGTCAGTAAAGCATATAAGTGGAACATATGGTGTCAAGCTCCGGTAAATGAATAGATTAGTTAATCTACTTGTCTAGTTGTGTAGCCTGGTTGTCCCCTGCTGAATTAGGAGAGTACTCGACGTGCGATAACCAAGGAGCTTTCCCATGGCTCGGCCGCGTAACACGCCATATTACATGGTGGGTACGATGTTTGATCTCATTTCCAATTATATATTTTTCTCCAAGAATAAGCTTGTTCCAAAATCTACACATCGTCGCAGCGTGATATTATTGAGAGGAAACATAGAAATGAACAACATTTATTCAAAACTACTTAACTGAGCGAGTAGAATATACTTTAAATGTTCCGCGTGACTGTTTCTCAGCACAAATAATCACAGTTCAAATAATGACGAGATTATTTCTTATAAGATTAATTTATAGCTATTACCAGTAAAATTTACTATAAGGTTGCGCAATTGTCATCATCATTCACAAATTTTATTTAACGACATGAATATATTCCCTAGCAATTTAAAAGGGCGGGAATAATATAAAACGGAAAAAATATCACTCGACTTTTAGTTGGGATTGTCGTTATACAAAGCAGAGTGAATCAGTATTGATGTATCATTTATAGATAAATAGCATTTTGCACTGCTATAATACAAAGTGAAAAACGAAAGTCAATGATGACATCTTTGCACAGTGACAATTTTTCTACAAAGAAAACGGTATGAGACATAAGGAACAAATGTGGGTGCAGATGTTTCGTGCTGTCGTAAACATGGCAACCAAATCTGCTCAAGTTTCAGGCAGCTGCTTCAAGCGGAAATGAGCGTTTCTCACCGCTACAATGCTACTCTAAGCAGCCTTTCTGGCGAAGAATTATTCTCCAAGAAGCCATAACAACGCTGTCAAAGAGCGCTGAGAGTTGTGACCGCACAACTTCATGAATCGGAACTACCCTCAGGAAACTGACATTGGATGAGTCAGTCGCAACCAGCAAACCTCTATAGCTGTAGATGATCTCTTATGGAATAAATGCCGAGAGTGAAAACCACTGCAAGACCTTGTCTCGAACTCTACTGCAGCAGACTTTAACCCTTTGAGTACGACAATTCAAATAATTCAGGAAAAACTTTCCAGGAGAAAATTTGTCATTACTCTGAATTGTCAGTGAATTTGTCCTAGTGTGGGTGCTTTTAGCTTAAGCAAGTGCCGACTGCTTTATTTTAATTTATAACAATTTTGAATTTTAAAGCTTTGTGTTTGGCGATAGAAATTTTCGACGTTAAGATGAAAGTTTTTGAATTTCGAAGAAAATATTTATTCGTTTCTGCACGCATTTAGCAAAAATAATCGAAGTTCCGAAAAAATTTCCTCACGTTAAAATAGAAAGGTCATTGAATATGTTGCACGGACCCTGTAGCATGAACTTAAAGGTAACCAATGGTAATTTACACTTGCAGTCTTCTGGAATGTCTCAAAACTAGTTTCATGAATGCTTGTAATTTCCATAATTTCGTTATTTATTTTAAGATATTCCCTAACTAGTTAAATTGATTTAAAATTAGATTCGATGCCCTAAACTGGAAGCACTAGCTATCTTGGCACTGGAGTGGCCGCCAGTACCCAAAGGGTTAAAATGAGAAACTCTGAGTTAAGAAGAGCTCTCCACATATTTTTTCTCTAAATGATTTGAAAACACACTTGACTCAGTGTCAGGAACGTGAAGAGACTCTTAAGGTCCTTTTTCAGGCCAGCGACCATTTTTCAGGCGGTTCTTAAGTCTCGCGCTGACACCAATAACGCATGGGCACCAACAAAATACATTTCCAATCATCTATTTTCACGCAAGAGCAAAAGTGCAAATGTACATGTCGACACCATAACTCTTAACATGGTCGTTGTACAAAATGTTGTCCCATGATTTGATCGTTTGCTTCGCTTTATTAGAAATGTTAGAGCCAAAATTATCTATTGTTAACATTATGTTGGCGCTACTACCAGATGAAGCATTGTCAATGAAATTGTTATTAATTAGCACAATGCAGTGCGATTTCCGATAATACCTACTGAAACACACACATTGTTTTTTCCCTTTAAATCAACCAGGAGTTTCGATTAACTTTCGTTCTGTGATATGCAAGAGTATAGAGAAACCAGTTATGAATAAGGCAATTTTTGAGAACATTCACCGTGCTGGCTAAGACAAGATTTTCTGGAAACTGGTTACATCCTAGTTACAGAAAATGTAAATCCTGCCTGTTCTTGAAATTTTTCTTACTAATTTCTACCGTTACTTCTGGTTTGAACACTGTCCTCAAAGATCTTCTGCATGGGGTGAAATCATAAAACCTTTCGAGATATTTATATGTCTATTACTTGACCTCTCAACCATCATTGTTCGAGAGAGATGCGTTTAGTCGAAGATGTCACTCGTAACTGAGGTTGCTGAGTTCAGGAATCATTTCCGTTGCTTTTCACAAAATTCTCTCCATTTTGTGAACGTTTCGTCTTGCAGTAGGAGGCCAGAGTTACGCCGACAATAATTCTAGAAGTGGTCGTATCAGTGATTCGATCAGCAAACCTCAGTCCAGTTCATTGATTTGGTGAAAAATTACATTTCAATAGTTTTAGTTTTGCAATTAATAACTGGGACTTCATTAGTTTGCGTAAAATTTATCACGAGAAAAATTGAGTAGTTCTCGTACATTCATATCTCTAATACCTGTAATATCCTTCCAGCAATTGGGATGAAGAAATCGACGTTTGGTCAGGAGGCATGAGGTTTCCAATCAAACTTTGCGAAACTATCAGTGTTCTTGCGGCCTAAATTATCACCTTAGGCGAACGGTAAATAATTCTTCTACTTGACTATCGATCCTCGTTCCAATTGACAGCAGTCGTAATTTATATTGAAA
>JACJUY010005521.1:53886-66220 GCA_014220935.1 Platorchestia sp. MABIK | reverse complement strand
CTTAGAGTGTGGGTAAAAGAGCTTAGAGTGTGGGTTAAAGAGCTTAGAGTGTGGGTAAAAGATCTTGGATAATAATGGGAAGAAGAGCTTGGGTTATGGGGTAGATGAGCATAAATCATGGGTAGAAGAGCATAACCCATAAAGAGAAGAGCATGAATTATTGGAAGAAAAGCATGAATTAATAGAGAAATAATGAAATTATTTTTTTCTCTAAAAAAGATCCATAGCAAAACGTGAAATAAAAATTTAAGGCTATTTTCTCATACACAAAGCAAATAAAAGTAAATAAATTATGAGCTATGACAATTTTGAGGCTAATATAAAGATCATTGATAATCCTCAATTACCAAAATAAATGCAAGGTTGGGTATTATGTGAATTTGTAAAATTATCTCTAAACATACAAGTTACATCAATTTCTCAACTTACATGAATGAATAAGTGTTATTCACCAATCTGCTCTGTGAATATTTGAGGTATAGTCCCAGTATTCACAGCATCTCATAGAAGTTGTTTTCTATGCCAAATAAAAAATTTGACTTACTTTGCAATTGCCAAGCCCTCATTTACATTGCAGACTATTAGCCCTTATGAATTTTATCTTACATAATTTATATTAACTTAACTCAAAACTAAGGAAGTGCACAGAGTACTCACTTGTTTGGAAATAATTATGAAAGTCTTGCCTAGTTTATAATACTTGTACTCAAAATGAGTAAAATTTTCATTTACACTCTGTGATTGGAATAGGAATGTCAAAGGTTTATATAGCTTATACTATTTCTATTCAAAACAAATGAAATGTTAATAACACTCTTTTGTTAGAAAGGGAATGTAAAAATTTTACATGAATTAAAATACTCTTCCTCAGAACGAGCAAAAATGTACACCCACTCATTGGAATAGGAATGTAAAAGTTGTGCACAGCTCAAAATACTGCTACTCAAAACAGTTCAAATTTCCACAGAACTCACTCATTGGAATAGGAATGAATCATGCAACCGTATGGCTGCCAGATGTTAGACCCCTGGAACCTGCCTTTTGACAGGAGTCTGTAGCAAGAATCTCCTCCTGAGGCCACATAGAAAAATTAACATTAGCATCTGTCATTTTACTGCACATTTTTTAACCTTAGAACACAAACAAAAATGGTAGTCAACAAAATGCAAAGAAAATGAACAAAACTCCATAATATAGGTACAGCAGTTCAAGGTAATAATTATGATAGTACTCATCCACAGTATAGTCATTCAAGTTTCCTTCACTACTGAAGAAAAAACTTCCTGATTGGAAATGACACTCACCATCGATAGCATGTAGGACGCCATGGTACAATATGAAGATGAGCACTATGCATGAGGCAATAACTTTTGCTATTTTGAAGTTGAAGAATGTATTGAAGGAGTCAAGTGGAGGTAGCTGCATTTTAATGCTCTAAAACACAGCACACCAAACTCCACCCAAGTTACAGAAGAGATGATCTCATGCTCAGCTCATGTGTGTCCACAATAGTTAGCCAGATTCTGTAAATATTAAAGCAAAGTAGACATGAAAAACATTTTTTTAATGAACAAACAATACTGAAAGCTTCTCCAAAACTCTGACATATTGTCCCAAAAAGTACACATAACCATACAGACTATTATATTTCTAGGTCATTAGTAATAATATTCTTAAACAGTATAATTCCACAATTAAACCTAAAATAAACTAAATATTTTTTAAATTTGGTGGTTGTTCATCCCATGTTGGCAGTCAATGTCCAGTTATCTGCCCCTGGTAGGCTGTATTTTTACTGCCCTAGTCCAAATAAGGGGGACGTACACTCAAAGTCCAGAAATTCCTGATTTTTTTATTGCTTTATTTGCTCGAGAAATGCTTGGTTAACCAGCTGGCAAAGTTTCAGTTTGATCTGAGCATTGTAAGGGAGGGAAACAAGGTCATGAAGATGGGGTGGGTACGGGCGCAGCAGCCAGTGCCGACCAATAAGCGCTTGTGCCACGCCTTTGAAATTTTTTTTAAATTTTCATATTGCTCTATTCAATACAGAAATTCTTAGTTCACAAGCTAGCAAAGGTACAGAATGTTCTGAGCTTTGCAAGAGAGGGAAAGTGGGTCAGGAAGGAGGGTTGGTTTAAGTGTAGCAGCTAGTGCCGGACAGTTACCGCATGTGACACGCACCAGATATATCTGGATTTTTTTATTGCTCTATTTGATACAGAAACATTTAGTTCACAAGCTAGCAAAGGTACACATTGTTCTTTGCTTTGTGAGAGGGGAAAGTGAGTGGAGAAGCGGAGGAGCGCATCAAGGAGGATGCCGCAGCGTACCCTCCAGGTACATTTTAGATGCCTTCTGTTACCACTTGTGGTACCGGTTCCTTCAAGAAAACACAAAAAAAACTCACTAAAAAAGATAATCTAATGTTCAGTTAGTTTTCAGAACATCAAATGCATCAAATTTTCAAGCAATATAGCTTACCAATAAAAAACCTGTTTCTCGGTAGAAAAATGCGCTTCCTGACCAGTTGAAGATGAACATTTTCAAAAGCTATCTCTCTGAAAATTATTATTGTAGAGCAATAATTTAGATCTCATTGAATGCGCAAAAAGTTTCTGCATGGCTGGACATGGGTTTGTTTTGAAATTCTTAATAATTTTTTTGCCACTTTGAAAAAATATTCAAGTTTTAAAAAAAAACAATTTGAAAATTCATGAAAAAAACTATGGCTAATTTCAACATATACCTTAGTCCAGCCATGCAAAAACTCTTTGCACATTCAATGAAACCTAAATCATTGTTTTACAATTATAACTTTTGGAGGAGAAAGCTTTTGAAAACATCCTATTTTTTCATTTATTTTTACCTATTATCTCTGTAATTACTCCAAAAATGGGAAAAAAGTCTAGAGTACAATCCTAATTTATTATCAAAATACATTCCTATGCCAAATTTTATATTTCTAGATCCTATACAACAAACATGACAGCCATTTCCATGATTTTTACTGGACGTTCTCCTTTTAATAGCACACTCAAATTGTTCCTACTTGGATGTCTATAGAAGTCAATGCATGAGTTTATACTTCTCTTTTTATACTACTATACGTAGTTCAGTTAAAGAGTAAGTGCGGATATGCCACAGCCAAACTGCATTGACATTTAACTGGTTTAAACACTTTAACTCAGTATTAATACTACTTGGACATTATACACAAAAATAATGGAATCCTAGCTAATTCAAAATTCTTCTGTGTCCCCATTCTTCCCTGTAATCTTACATATTCCAGATGCCTCATTGTGAAGTTCATTACTCACTGAGTAATGAATTAGGTATTTAGTTATTGAGAAACATTGCATGACCATTAATTTCAATTTAGAGTGCCTAAATATCATTTCACAGTTACAACATAAAGAACTTGGGTCAATATTGAATTTAAGCCTTTCATGGAAATTAAAAATTCTGTTGCAAAGAATCACTAAAGGAACAAATTAAAAAACATTTTTACATGAATGACATTCGGCTCGCTGATGCGTTATTTTTGAGATATATCAATTATTACATTCAAATTGAAACAATATTATATGGTCGGTTGCTTAGTCGCTGCATTGTTGGGTGACGTCCACTTCTTGAGGGGAAAATAACATCTCGGTTTGGATAACTCTAGGTAAGCTATTTTAGGTTGATTTAAGTTATTTTAGGTTAGTTTATTTAACTAACCTACCCTAACCTCACCCATTGTTAGGTTAATACCGTATTACAGCATATTCACGTGTCTGTTCCTTCACTTTTATATATGACGTTCTTATAACTTCAAAGTTGAATAACTATAACTCAAAAATAATGCATCAGCCAGCAGAATGTCATTCATGTAAAACGTTTGTAAATGTGTTCCTTTAGTGATTCTTTGGAAAGGAAATTTTCACTTCCGTGAAAGGCTTAAATCAATATTGACCAGAACTTGCGGTCCTACAGCTGCCATTACTTACATTCCCAGTGTGTTGTACAATTATTTTCCCACCTTTCAATCTACTGATCTTCTCACATCGTTTTGTACACTCATATTTCAACAAGATGTACAGATACCTACAACGGCACTTCAGAGCAAGTCATGAGATCGTGATACTTACACAAAAGAAAAAGCTAGAAGCAGTCTTGGACAAGAAACGAGTTCAAAGACTAGTTACCGTCAGAGTAATGAAATACAACTTTGTCTCCAACTAGTAATAATTTAAAAATATCAAAATTATAAATCAACCTAGTCCTAGTCTACCCATATTAAAATTAAAAATCAACCTAGTCCTAGTCTACCAACGCATTGTTAAATTTTGGGCATTAAAGAACTTTAATAAAAATAAAAATTTAGTTACCGCAACCGCTTGCGTTAAAATTTTCAAGCATAGACCACTAAAACCAATCGTTTCAAAGATAAGATGAACATCCATACCAAAAATTCTTACACGAGTAATGTAGTATATAAACCAATTTAAAAATTACTTCAAGGCTTAAAGACATTGCTTTCAACTGCGTGGTTTATCTGAAGATAAACACTCACGCACGTCTAGCCCCAATGTTGAGGTCGGAATGAATTTGTGTGCCACGCGCGCATCCTATAGGAGGAAAATCTGTCGCCCAAATTGTGGGAGGAAAACTTGACATAATATACACATTTTATATTTATAAAGGAAACTCATTTTCTACATAAATTTTCCTGCAAGAGTTGTTCCAGTTCATATCATCCAGGGACTCAGGATATGAAACTAACTCGTACGTTTATCATTGCCATGGAACGTGAGAAGCAGGATGCTTTATTCCAATCAAGCCTTATACATATCACCTTGTACATTGGTTTTTCAAGTGCCTTATAACTAACACCAAGGCGCCATGACGGTTACCCCCGGTTAAGCCAGTACCCATTTTCAATCCCTGGGAGATGTGGGGAATTGTGGCCGAGTTCTTCCTTTTCCCAATGGAGAAAAATCACCGGGCGGCACTGGCGAGTTTCGAACTGCCGATACCTTCCCGTAATGGACGCGTTCTTAGCTTGTCGGCCGTGGTGACCAGGGAGAAAAAATACCTTTTAAAGCATGAGTACGGGGACTCGACTACTCGAGCCATCGGTATTCGTGTTGCAGAGCATGCCGCCAGGAGTGTTGGAACCAACCAGTTCCTTTTCGCACGTTCCGCATCTTCCTGTTCTTCAGTCTGTTCTCGTGCACATCTGTTTGATATACCCATTCGGTTAAACGATTTCAAAGTAATATCTTCCGCTTCTAGTCAAACAAACCTCCCCTTCACATTTTAATAGAAAAACCTGTTTTGAATGATGTGAATCTGTGAAGTTTGACAAACTGTCGGAATTATCAGGATCTGATTTTATTTGAGGTATCCGAAATAGCGGGCAGGGTCACCAGATGCTGGCTAGGGCATCAATTACAAGATCATAACTTATGTGCGAACAAATAAGGTTGGATAAACCTTGGATTGAACTCTGANGATCCTGGCGCAGAACTCCAAACGTGTCGTGAGGTGATGGAGTTCTAGGTTGTGCACCGGTCAAGGAGACGAAGAGTGGTCAAGCTGTGGTTGTAACTGTGCCGAAGGAGGTAGTTCGTGTGGAGAGTTAGTAGGACGGTAGTTAAGCGGTTGTGTGCAGAAATGCTGCACGTATGTGTGGTGGTGGTGTTCGTGGTAGGTTGTCCGCAGGTCTCCCGAAGCACGAGAAAATAGAAGCTCCGTACGGCGTGCGTGTGAGTGTGAAAGTGAGGCTTCTAAGATGGAGTCTGGCGCTGTTGCCATATCGCACGGGTGGAAATCGGAAGAGCGTTTCGGTGAAAAACTACTTGCGCAATATTCTCAACAAAGTTAAGGGTTTTATTAATGAAATTGGTGATTAAAGCTACGAAAGTGTTTGTGTTAACGATAATGAATTTTTGTGATATTAAAAATGCGGAATTAATATGAAATTATAAACATGAAATTTAAATGTGAAATTAAAATTTCGTCAGGCATGGCTACGTGTGCTGATGGTTCACTACAAATCAGTTTTTTTCATTGCAACTGATGTGATATTAATCCTGAACATTTTGTAGTTTTTTATTGGTTAGTGTTTGTTTTAATTTTTTTCTTATGTGTTTTTTGATTCTCTTGTCGCACGATTGAAATATTTTGATTTACATTTGACTTGTTTTTCTCTACTCGTTTTCAGAATTGATAATGACGCAGGAAGTCGAAACGTTCGCAAATATTTTTATTCATCGACTTTCTTCAGTAAGATAATGATCTTATGAAGACGTATTTCATTGCACTTTTATTTCAAATTTGTTAAAAAAATTTATGGGTAATGTCATATGTTTATTATGGAGTTTGAGGCAAGCTCTTTGAAGCAGTTAACGTTATTCTATTTTCTAATGTTTGGACGAAAAAATGTTTTCGAATTTCGGCCATTTCGACCCTTTAATTCTGAATAAAAAATGTTATTCTTAAAACCATTACAATTTCAGCATTGTTCCCTTATGTCACGAAAGCCAAAGCTCATACGTCAATGTACATGAAGACTGTGATGTTGCTTGGTGGACGAGGTATTATCTTCCCAGCACTCATTGTCGGATATTGAATTAGTTTGAGAGCCGTTGAAGGAAGGAAAATCAAAGACGCGGAAACTGAGCTTTGTGGGTTTTATTTGGTGTGCTGGCAGGATCGTAGAAGGATGACTCTTGAGGCTTGGTGAAGACACAGTCTTAGCTGAAGGATTCTTGGCTGATGAATCACAGTGGCTCGGAAGTAGCGGAGCCGGCAGGCTTGGTGTGGCGGTGTAGGTCAGTGTGTTATTTGTGACGGTTGTTAATCCCAATGGTTGAGATTTTGGAGTAATCAATTGGAATGACAATTGGAGCTTGTGATGACGTAGATCGGGGTACGCGAGTATAAGTTCTTACTGAAAATACTCAGGGTACAAGTGGTAAAGCCAGTGAGGCAGTGAAGCCAGTTATAAAGTGATGAATCAAGGCTTATCATCACAGGGATAATTAAGGATTTGCTCCAACAATTGAGGCCGTACGAAATGGGTACTTAAGGCGTAAAGTAATGGGTGATTAAAGTGGAATCACGGTGTATATGAAGTGTAGTTTAAGTGATTACAATTGATTTAAGTAATTCAATCACAGTGTAATTTAAGTCCCAGTTGTTTGTTGTGCAGGCTTCGGAGAGGATGCGAAGAGCTACAACTACAAGTACACGATACCACTGTAGAAGGAACAATGACGCCCAAATTCCACGCTAGGCTCGGCGATGTTGCCGTAACGCATAGGTCTACTATGGCGGTGCTTGATATTCGTAACTATTTGTGTGAGTCACATAAAACATTAAGGCCGCCCTCACACGGAGACCAAATGGTAACGTTTCGTCACTATCACCTGCAGTCAGCGGCACCAGTCGGTCTGTCCAGCGCCACAAAACCGTCAGATTTCAGCCTTAGTTTGGCAATAGCTTTGTCATACCATGATTTCCGGTTCTGAAATCACGGTATGACAAAGCTATTGCCAAACTAAGGCTGAAATCTGACGGTTTCGTGGTGCTGGACAGACCGACTGTTGCCGCTGACTGTAGATGATTATGACGAAACGTTACCATTTGGTCTCCGTGTGACGGCGGCCTAAGATTAGTAATTATAATTAGGAATTTATTAGTAATAAATTACAGTAAGGTACTTTATCCGATGAATTACATTATTTAACACTTAATGAGAATTTTATGATTTCTGGCTAATGCTACAAGACTTTCAAATGGGTTTCACCCACTGTGTTAATTTTTAGAGTTCTTTTATGACATTCATTGACATACATTATCACACTCAGAATAACTTGCTATAGGAATGTTTTTTATTTTATTCTCTCAGTCTCTTGTTCAGGCATTGATATCGGCTGTTCTGACACCCACATTTAATTATCAATCAAGCACCTTTAAATTAGGACATTTTCTAATGTATAGAAAGTGTTTCCTTTTCTTTTTCCTATCGTATAATGTTACTATTAGCCTCCTGAGTTTTTTTTGTTTTTGATGCTCGTGAGTGTATAATGACATTATTCAGGTAGTTAATTTAACGAAATGCTCCATTTCTGTTGTAAATGTTTTGGTTAACGTTGTACAAGAATTCTTTTTCATGTGTCTGACTCGGTAAACTCTTTTGCACCAGCATTATTTGTGTAGGAAATATCACAAATTTGTGTTGTAGTATAATATTTCATTTTCTCCGAGCTTATTATTTGGCACACTAATTGGTACGTATGAGTGAAAAAATTGTTGCGAATTTTGACCTCATAGTCTTAGAAGCCGAATTATTTAAATCCACCCATTCTACTCCCTGATATTGATCCCTGTTGTCGAAAGTTCCTGAGCTCGTATTTCAATGTGAGCGCGCCCTAACAAGAGCGTTTTCATCAATGCGGCACTGGTGTTATATTATTTCATTGGCTTTTATAACTTGTTTTTTTTTATGCAGTATCAAACTTAAATTAATGTAATAAATTGAATGCGTTTTTTCACTCTTCTCTCTCAATAATTACTAATGATTGAGAGAGAAGCGTGATTCTTAACTAATGATTCATTAGTTTCACCAATTGACACGAGTATTACGATCCCCATGTGTGGATATCAACTAATGATCATTAAGGTTAAGACATTTTAAAAACCAATGTCGTACATTTCATAAATCAACTTTGCTGGAAATAAACTGTTTTTCTTTCATTATTTCTTCTTCTTTCTTTTCCCTGTGTAAAAAGTCCGTCCTGGATGAACAGCCGAAATAGCTTGTAATTGGTTGATGTTAATACACGCAATACAATAAAGAAACAGACACAAACGATGAAAAAAGATTAAGACTCAGGCACTTGAACAAAATTCATGTAACAAAGCGCTGCACTGACTAACAAAACTACACAATTCGAACAACTAGCGCTGCACTGACTAACAAAACTACACAACTCAAACAACTAGCGCCGCACTTACTAACAAAACTACACAATTCAAACAACTAGCGCTGCACTGACTAACAAAACTACACAATTCAAACAACTAGCGCTGTACTGACTAACAAAACTACACAACTCAAACAACTAGCGCCGCTCTGACTGACAAAACAATACAATTCAAACAGCAAATCACCGCACTGACTGACAAAACAATACAATTCAAACAGCAAAGCACCGCACTGACTGACAAAACAACACAATTCAAACAGCAAAGCACCGCACTGACTGACAAAACAACACAATTCAAACAGCAAATCACCGCACTGACTGACAAAACAACACAATTCAAACAGCAAATCACTGCACTGACTGACAAAACAATACAATTCAAACAGCAAATCACCGCACTGACTGACAAAACAACACTATTCAAACAGCAAATCACCGCACTGACTGACAAAACAATACAATTCAAACAGCAAAGCACCGCACTGACTGACAAAACAACACAATTCAAACAGCAAAGCACCGCACTGACCAATAAACAACAAAATTGAGAAAAAAACAAATCACCGCACTGACTAACAAAACAACACAATTCAAACAACAAGGCAGGGCACTAACTGACAAAACAACACAATTCAAACAGCAAAGCATCGCACTGACTAACAAAACAACAAAGCACCGCAGGGCTAAAAAGACCCAGTTAACACAGACACAATAACAGTGTCGCTGAAGACGGCCGTCGTGGAGGTGACGAGCGAATCAATGAAGACCGCTCGGTCTCGGCATGTCAACCATTTCCGTCTCGTATTGATGATTTAACGCTGTTGTTCAGGCTCGTGATAGAGCAATGAAAATCAATCTAATGAAGATCCTGTGACTCTAGGTACAAATTTATATGATTAAGAGTTGGCTTGCCACTAAGCTGAAGCTGTTTTGGTTAATTTCAAATTTCGTCCTATCCCAAGATGTCCCTAAATTCGTGGGACTAGATTCGTGTCCCTAAAATATATCTAGTGTTGGATATTTTAGTGCTACGCCAAGCGCTTTAGCATGTGAAGTAGGCAACGATGACGTGAATTAGTAGACAGATTTGCCCAGATTGATATCATGATGTTTGAAGTTTAGGCGACAGACTTTTAGAAATCTCAATGTTCATGTATTCTAATTGTTGAGCGAAAAACATGTCTTTCTAATGAAGTTTTGACATGAAATAAAATACATTTATCATGTGATTTTAATAATCTCCGCATATTAAAATCCGTAGTTAGTAGGTATACCATTCTAAACAATATAAGAAAGTTAAGAAAACAGTTATTTTCTAATAAAGATGATACAAAAACATCTTAAATTTTTAAAAATTTATCAACAAAAAGATCTATAGTCGGCAAACATAAAGCCGTGTCAATGTTCAACATGATGAGAGGAAAACATAGAAAAGGTACTTCCTATGCACTGCATTGTTCTCAGCGTGTGTATGTTTGCTATGCTGTATAGATAATTTCTAACAGAAAGGGAATATATATTGTGGTTTTCATACCCACTCAATCTGTGCGTGCGTGGGATCTTTAGGATCTTGCATGACTTGAATTTTCGCAACTTTTACAAGTTGCGAAAATTACAGTTTTTTTAAATTACAGTTTTTGTAACTGCAAATAATGCAGTTACAAGTAACTCCATTTTGTACTTATTGCTACGACATCTGCTCATCTTTCGTTTACTGCGTTTGAATGGTTATTCTATTGAATGAAAGAATGAGGCTGCATTAACTAAGTTAAAATGATTACTCTAATGAATGAAAGAATGAGGCTGAATTAACTACGGTGCAAGTAGGAATATAACGAAATTATACTATGTTCAAATACATGTCACATTCTGTACGTCAACAGTTCACCCTTACGGAGTTTATTAAATGCAAGATTACAAAATTTACATATACGTATGTCGTATACTCATATCAAGAGTAGAAGCTTTGTGTTCAGAACCTAAGCCACTCCCGAGAATGTCTGACGTAAATAAAAGTACGCAGACGGAATTCTGTCAGCCAATGAAGAGGATTTTCGAATTTTATAATAAGATATCAATGTCTTCTGCCGGAGGCCTTTGTTAAGGTTCGTCGCTGAGTGACAAGAGCGGGTAAATATTCAAGCTCATGAGCCTCACATCGAACACAAATAAATGAAGGAAAATGTTTCTCTATTTTTTGGGTGTTTCCGATGTAATTCATACGACGGACAGGCAAAGACAATACGGCTCGTCATGATATGAAAGCCTAAAGTTTTGTGCTGTGTGTACGGGATAAACAATGGTTCAAAAGGAAAATGTAACTGCTATACACCCACATTATCAGTCATCGGATACTCCTACTGGAAGCAATGTTAGTCAGATGAATCAAATAATAAATTCACATCTGAGTAAAATTTTCTTGAATTATCTTAATCACCAAAAATACATGGACGACTTCTTAAGATTTGATTCATCTCATAGCCGTGCCTCAAAACCAATACTCCTTCGTACATGGATTTTCGCGTGAATTCCAAGATCTTCTAAATATATCTTGTTCACAATGAAAAAAAAAACAAGACCAAATAATGAATGTTTCCAATAAAGTTGATGGTGAAATAGATGAACTAGATATAAATATATGGAACAAGGGAAAGTTACGATACTACACACTTTTAAATGACCAAAGACAATGACTACCACACATCCAGACTGCTCATAGAAATTGTGACGTCGCAGTAATGGTCCAAGATTACGGGTCGTTTGCGGTGAATCGAAGGGAAAAAATTAATAAAAAATTTTTTTTTTTGTAATTATATCTGCTATGAAAAAAAAATCGTTGAGTTAGTTTGGGGGTGCTGAACAATCCGAATCAAAGAAATAGTGTATTCATGCATTTTTTACAATATTTGTGTTTTATTTTAATAACGGAGCATAAGGAAAGGTCACTTCACACAATTTTCAAAATGATCCGAGGCTTTAAGAGATCGTCAAAAATTGTCAGTCACAACATAAGACTCGCAATTCAACAAACGAACGGAAAAACTCTTCAAGTTGAACATTATGACATTGAAGCGGTCTCGGCTATTAACTCTGTCTTCTACACACAACACAGCTGCGAATGATTAATTTTACGTAATTAATTTCTATGAATTACAATCATTCTGCCGATTCAGGACGATGACATAGTTGAATCAATGAAAAAATGAGGCTGCATTAACTACGTTGAAATGATTACTCTTATGAATGAAAGAATGAGGCTGCATTAACTACGTTGAAATGATTACTCTTATTGTGCTGCCTTCGCAGCAATTTCGGAAATTTATATTTTCAAACAGCGATAGAAAATTTATTCCTCC
>JACJUY010005521.1:15027-29819 GCA_014220935.1 Platorchestia sp. MABIK | reverse complement strand
CTTCTCAAGTCTATCCGTGCCTTCTTCTTAAGTCTATACGTGCCTTATTCTCAAGTCTATACGTGCCTTCTTCTCAAGTCTATCCGTGCCTTCTTCTTAAGTCTATCCGTGCCTTATTCTCAAGTCTATACGTGCCTTCTTCTCAAGTCTATCCGTGCCTTCTTCTTAAGTCTATATGCGCATCACAATTTACATTATAATTTACATGCGTACCTTCTTCACAAATACATGCCTTCCTCAGTATTGCAATTGTTTTTCAGATATTTATGCGTGTTTTTCTGATTTACTGGCCATTGGAAATTACGTGTTTCAATGCGAATGACGCACGTCTTGAAATTTTGTCTCCTAAAAGAGATCGCAAACAATCGAAGGCGTTTCAAGTTCGTCGAATTCTTCAGCTCAGCAAAAAGCCTCCGTGTGCAATTGGTCTTGTCAACATGTTAGTTTTGTCCCCTGCGACGCTCCTTTTGTACAGCGTGCCGGTGGAGCATTTTTTGGCGCGTTGGAGATGAAAGTAAACGCGTAGTTCAAATGAAATGAGCTTCTGAGTAAACTTTCGTACTGTTGGTGTTCGGTTATTAGCAACACATGAGGTTAGGCACATGTTACGTCATGTACAAAATAAGGTAAATGTTGCTTCGAAGTGGACTGGAACCTGATAAGGTAGTGTATTCGTGATGGAGCGCACTAGTAAGAATAGGTCATGTCGAGATGTGTGAAATTTTTCTTCCCATCATATCCTGTACTTCCTCTCTAAGGTGATTGTGGCCACACACGCGCAAATGACAGCCAAGTATGAAAGTTTTGATGTATTAAGCTGCTATAGCTGCTGAATTTTAGGCGTGAAACCTGTGTTTTAGACTTCTGTTGAAACACGGAGTTCCTGGTGCTGCGCTCGTTTGCCCTTAGCTTCCTCCTCAGGGGGAGACCACCGTTGTATCTAGGGTAATTAGCGCACCCAGGGAGAAGACGGGAGGTCTCGAGCTGAAGGTTAGGCAGGTCTTCTTTAGAATACGTTCTCAGTTTTGTTACAGGAAATCATTTTTTGGTTCACTGCTGTCTTCTTTTTCACCCTATGCTTTTTATTTCAACTTTTCTATCGTTTCAAAAACTTCTTTCCTGACTAACTGTTCCTAAGCCCTAAGGGTCTGGTGTGGGAATACATTTTGGGCATGTGCATAGGTTCCCTGTTTCTTTTAACTGCATGTTAAATGGGGCCTTCCTCTCACTTTTCTTTGAAACCCCTTTTATTGTGTTTAAGGTGGCTTGAAATAACTTATCCAATCTTAATCTAATGACCGTCGCTCTGTACGTTTACTACCATGTTTTGAAGCAGGCAACCCAGCCTTGCAGGAGGCCGCTCTAAATGACAACCTTGACACCGTTTTATTGTATTTAAGGTTAATTTTAGTTTTCACCTAGCCGTTTTCACTAAGTTTGTCTTTTTGCGACGTGTAACCTTTTCCAAAATTCGATTATATCATTTGAAATAAAACAATTCAGTCTCCCTATTCCAAGGAAATAGGGAGACCAAGGAAACCAAGGACTATGTGAGGGCCAGAGCTAAAGGTTAGGTAGGCTTTCTTTTTGTTAAAATAGAATAAGTTTTTGCTTTGTTGCGGACCATCTTTTTTCGGTTGATTGCTATCCTGTTTTTCAGCACCTACTACTTTCTTCTTCAACTTTTCCTTGTTTCATGAACTTCTTTCTTGGCTTACTGCTTCTATGCACCTTGTGTTTAGATTCCGCGTTCCCTCAACTCCATACTAAATGGTGCTTTCATCCTTCCTCTCTTGGAACATCTTTGTCGTGGTAAAGGGAAGCTAAAACTTTCTTATATAATAGTAATAATAATAATAAATTTACTCAGTACTAATTATGCCGCATGCATAAAGGCCATTTAAAAATTCGTCAGAAAACCAACCAAACGTTTCTTTTTTCGAAAAAGTTACACGAGAAGAGTTCATAGAAAGAGAATTTTGAGAATTCTGGCCAGAAAGAGGCAAATCTGGCACCACTGCTGTGAGGTGTACTTGAGTTGTGTATCACGAATACAGGCGCCGTGAATGACAGCGTTGAGGCATCATGAAGTTTTGAGATGCAACATCAGAGATGCTACGCGATAAAGACTGGACACAATCCAAGGCTGGAAGGTAATGAAAGCAAGCTCGTCGTGGGATAAACCAAGGAAACAACGAGAATATCTCAATGAGAGAAGTCATAATCAAAAAGTCCATTTTATGTTTGATATAAACGATCGAACTGGGAAATGCAAAATAAAATCTTTTTTAATCTGTTTTGTAAACTGTGTGGCTTATTAGTTTGTTGTTTTGTAGAACTTAATTTGTTTGGTTTGTATATTTGGTGCCATGAATTTCTGATAGTATTATGCATGTTTTTTTGCAGGGATTTTTCATGAGTAAAAAAACATTGTGAGCGTTGTTAATTTAATTCTTTTGTACGTCGTTCAGATGCTTTTACTCATAATTCATTTTCCTTAATTACAGAAATTCCCTTTTCTGTGCGCTTTTGAGCAACCTTCTTTAGAGTAGAAAAAATTTTACTGAAACTGCCTACTATATTTTTAGAAAACCTTTGACCGCCTATCAAAAACAGTCCGCCGTCCAGTTCACTTTAACAAATTATTTCTTTCCATCTTCTCCTGCAAGTGTGTGGAGTGGCGCCAGACAGCGTCATAGCATACCGTTGTGAGCGAAGTGCAACTTTTGAAGTAAGACCGGCAATTTTGAAAACTATATCGTGTACATAGAAGTGGCTCACGGACTGAAAAGAGTCCTCAACGTGCATTGTTTGAGTTGAATGGTCTACGGAATTGGTGAACTAGGATCCACAGTGGGAGTAAATAAGTTAATTTTTGTGAATGATAATGCAGTGTCTCGTGAAAGTTAGGACAGGCGCTCTGTAGTCAAAACTTTACATCAACCACCAAAAGCACGAGGACTACGGCACTGAAAATCAATTTCTGAAGTCATACACACGTGTCAGACAGGGCCAGTGCCCCCTGACTTAACCTTGCCGTTTTTGTAGAGATTGTTTCCGACGACTTCGTAGCATCGGATTTTGAAGAGAAGAGCTGCTAATTTTGTACTTGGCTCTGCACTTTGTGCTCGGCTCTTACAATACCTACTCTGTGATGACTGCCTTCAGAGACGTACTTTCGTCGGATACAAAGTACAGTTCAGTTGTAAATATTCATGTACAAATGCTGCAGAGCACATCTCGAGAAACCTTGTGTAGAATATTCATGTCGCTGAAGCTGCTTTTCTTCGGTGCTCTTCATATCGACGCTACGAGATCATCTGCTGTGCCATTGGGCTGCTAAATCCTGACTTGTTCAGATTCGTCACTTGTATCAGTGCGTGCTCTAAATGGTTATTTCAAAATAACGAGTTGTAACACCCCACGCACCGTCTACAGTTCCCGCTACCTTGAATATCACCTTATCTCATTTACGCTAGAAATAGTGCTTCTGGAACCCATCTTCTACATGAGCTTCCGGAACTAAAAATGTGTGTTTAGTAGCAGGGTGTAAGGCAAGATATCATACATTTACTACCAGAACTAAACGTTGTGTTTGATGTGAAGGAAGCTGGAGAAGATATAATTATCAATCTAGACATCATTTCATACCTTTATCCCACCACACATCAGATCTTGATGAATTGAAGCGCGAGTCAAGATGCTTCGAGCGCTCGCCCTTGTTGCCTTTTGCTATGTTTTGTAGCGGGCGTTTGGGCAACAACTTTGAAGTTCCCTCCATCATACTTTAAAATAGCTCCAACTTTTGCTGCCCACGAGATGAACTCGTCTAGATGAGGAAGAGGCAGAACCGCGAGGGGTTCTAGGGGTGGCCTTCTGCTGCGCTTCCCTCCTTAATTATAAGAGCTTCCCTTCTCAGAAACGAGGCGCTCGATTACAGGTTTAGCTCGCCATCTCAATTTGGCGAGTCTTTAACCTGTTTGATGTTGCTCGTGAGCATGGCTAATTCAGTAATCGCTTTGAAAAACGCGTAGTAGGATCACGGAACCCTCCCTTAAAAAAACGCGTTTTAGGATCACGAAACCCTGCGTTAAAAATACGTGTCTTGAGTAAAGCTAGTTCCAGTGAATTTTTTCATTTTGTACGCTGGAAAGCAATTTTTGCTGTGCAAAGTATCACGGACTACCTTAAGTTACTACGGACGCCGTAGGTACCACGAGGCGGAAAACAGAATTTGCATAATCGCAACAACTTGTTATTGGAAAACTTTTCCCTCCAACCAAATTATGAAAGTTGAAGCTATTGTTGGAATGGAGTTCTACAACGGGATTGAGAGCGTAAATCATCTTGCAGAAACGGTGTCGTGTAGTTCACAGGTAAACACGCAGCCTCTTTGTGAAAGTGAAACTCTGTCTTCAGAAGCCTTAGAGAGTAGGAGCGAGTATCCCATGGCTCAAAGAATGAGAGTCTTGCACGAGAAACGAAGAAGAAACGTAATCTCTTCTGACTCTCCAATTTTATTTGATCTCGGAGACCCTTGCCTAGTTTGTAAGAACGCGCATGAAGTTGATGAGGAATCTAATCTATTGGGCAAGACATTTCATCCCCTTGAAATTACCCCAGTTCCATTTGAGCAAAATTTTAATCCACTGGACAGAAGCATTAACCTATTTGGCCAGCCCTCAACTCCAGTGAACAAGCCTTCAACTCCAGTAGATAAGCCTTCAACTTCAATGGACAAGCTCTCGACTCCGGTAGAAAAGCCTTTAGCTCCCGTAGATAAGCCTTCAACTCCAGAAGACAAGCCTTCACCCACAATGAGTAAGCCCTCAAGATCAGAGAACAAAAATTCTCATCCAAAACAACTCCTCGTCGCTGAAATAATCTCCGTTCACCCCCACGGAAGAACCTCAGGTGCATCCACAGTCGATCCAATCCTTCCATTGTTGCCACGATCTACACCGTTGCCTTTACCTTCGTCGTCGCCATTAGCATCCACGCTCGCCCGTACGGCGGCCTCAACCCCGTGTGAAGGATATCGGCTACGCTGCCTGCTCAGATGGTCACAGTTTCTAGAAACGTTGGTTACAGTTACGCTAAGACGCTCGGTGGGCGGAGCTCCAACGTCACTCTCCGGCCGACCCCATCGCGGGTTCACCGCCTCCCTCTTCCTCTGCACTGGTGAGTACACGCGCGCCCAATTCTGGCATGCCTTTTGGACATACGTTAATTTTAGTTGGTGTGGTATGTGATCATTCAGTTGTGTATGCCATTACTCAACCGGTTTCATCTTAGTATGTGTATTTCTGTTACCATGCCTTGTGTGGGTATTCTTCACTATTTTTTTATCTCCATGTGTGTGCTCCTCTATCAATTTCCATCCTGTGTGCGTATTTTACTCGCTGTGTATTAAGGTTTTATTGCCCTAATGTCACGTGAGCGTCAATGGTTCAGTTCACAACATAGGAACGGATCGCAGATACGACAGTGTGACAAGACCTACCTTCCACCTGAAAGAAGGTATGAGCCTTCAGATGATTCAGATCTGTGCTAAAATTGTTACCATACTGCAAAAGTAACGATGATTATACTTTACTAGTGCGCGACAGAGACGAACCTTCCAACCAAGACCTACCAACCAAGCTAGTAACAACAGAGTATACTTTTATAGTGGATTGGTTACAGTTGTTGAGATAGCGATGGTTTCATTGATATAACTATGTCGATATTTCGTTTTGAGACTACAGAGATGCAACGCGGGTAACTGATGCTTGCAAATACATGAACGATAATATACTAGTGAAAACGTCCGTCAAAAATGGCGGGATTCTATATTTTCCTTATAATTTCCTTCCTAATGTGAATGACAAACAAATATATCCATCCTAATTGTACCCGCGATAAAAATATTTTTGTACTTGTGCACTGATGAAACTCGTATCACAGATACGATCATTAAGCATCCTCAAGAGCGGAACACAGAGACGGAAGAAGCGGACACCAAACAAATAAACACACGACAGTCATTCTCAGTATTAGATTGTAATACAGTATATGTTGTGATATGCAATACCCCGCCGAACTCTGGATGTATCCACGATACGGACTCGAGTATATTAGGCTCTGGATCTCTGTAATTTTTTTGAAAGTGACTTATTATAGTGCACTTGTACAGCGAAAATGGGTGCATTAATTTACAGGTGAACTGAACTAAAACCAAGACCGCCAGTACTAATTTCCTCCTGTCTATTCTTAAGAGTGTGACACGAAACATATAAATATACAAACACACTACTGTCGTTCTTAGTAGTAGATTAGCGACTTGATTTCTTCACAGAGGCCGCGTGTAGTTGAGACCGATGGTCATGCTATGCTGAGCCTAGTTAATTTCAAGATTGTATCATCATATTGTTTCAGATAGTGATTCCCGAGTTATGTCAATGCCCGCTACATCTCATGGCCTGCTCCTGGACGTGGCAACATAGCAATGCCGTCGCACTAGTGGTCATAACAATGGTGCCAGTTTTGGCAGAATCGAGTGGAAGTAAATGAATAGTTCTTTATAATTTGGGGCAGAACTTTTGTGGTATTGCGTACGATCAAAAATTACATTTAATGTGTTTAAAGATACGTAGCGTCCTAATTAATGCTAAGTGGGCTTATTGATTCCGTACTGTCTGATTTATTTGCACATCAAATCTCGGGAAAAATCGCCGTTGGAGCGTGAACCGCGTAAAAGATCGAGGCTGTTGCCCAATTAAATAGGTGATGGTGTGAAATTTTGAGCGTTGTTGAGTTGGTTCGTTGAACTGAGCTAAGCTTTTGTTGTAATTGACGATTTTTGACAACCTTGTGTTGCTTAGAATCAAAGTGAGAAAGAGAATAGTGTGAAGAAACCCTTCCTCATGTAACTCATACGAGTATGCATGCTCCAGTGATAAAATGAGGACCTTTACCTAGCGATATTACAAGAAAATGGGAGAGTGCAATATCTTTTTTGTCTAAATTGTTTATTATAATAGCACTGCTTAATGGCGCTTGAGAAATGGTAGATTGCACTGCTTTTTTGTCACATCTGAAATAATTGCAGGAAACTAATTTTTATGTAATAATTTTACAGAAAAAAGTAGTAGTGGACATCTTCTAGGATTTTCAAATGCCGAATCAGCTCCGTTCTATGGGAAATCAACGATAGATTGAAGCTAACCTAATTTCGCCCCTTCAATTCATCACAAATGACTCGAAATCTCGGACCACTAGTTTGACGTCACGATTTCTATGAGCAGGCGTGGAGATATACGAAGCATTGGTTGGGTTCAGTCTGTATTTATCGTGTCGGCTTAAATATAAGAGCATGGCTGATTGATTCATTAGCGTTTCTTCTCGTCGCGCTCAACTTTTGCGAGCGCGCGGCAAGAGTACGCGCTAGCATGCCAAATTAATCATTCAAGAGCGGCCTAATTAGCTGCAGCCACGTGGTATGCGAGTCTCTGAGTGCGAGTCAGCATGCGTAATGACTCAACGCAATGTTCAATCTCGTCTCATCCTCATTTTTTGCGACCAAGACTCCTGGCTTTCTGCCCGCGGTTGTTGAATTTTTTCCTTCATTAAATACTTCGGTTCGAGGAATTTGAATTCGAATCAATTTATCGAGTTTTTGTAACGAACTCTGCGCTTGTTTCACTTTGATATTATTTACTCAGCTTCATGATCCTCAGAATTTACTCAGCGTGCATGTTATAGAGCGGAATTTTTTGTGTGCCTATTTCATTCAAAACTTTCATAGTTTGAATCCTTAATAAAGCTTAATTTTTAATGACGCCATTAGATTGATACGTTTATTGTATCTATGGGAATTAACATTCCTAGGGGAAGATGTTATGTCCCGAGCTGAGGGTTAAATAGGCTTAATTTTAGTTTCAGTAATTACTTTCGTGTGTACCGAATAATTTCATTTCCCGGCAGTTTTTTCAGCTCCTATTACTTTCATCTTGAACTTTTATTTTCTTTCGTTAACTTTTTGTTCTCTTTAATTTACTATCCGACATTTACGTGAGCTAGGTTTTCTTTGCTGGGCCATTTTGTAAAGCATCTTATTCTTATTTTTGACCTTTACTTTTTATTGAAGGGCACTTTCTGAAGTTTATGTGCTTCTTTATTTTTGCTAAACCTTCAAGCTCGCCACTTTTATGACAGCGGTTCAAGGGATAAGAATATCGCTATGAAGTTTCCCGAGTTCTTCGGTTCTTAAGAGGGATTTCTCGTTAATTAACTCATCAAAAAGTTTGCAGTGTAGCAGACTTATGAAGTCAGAAACTAGATGATTATAATCTGATCCAAAGTTATTGACGAGCTGGTGTTGTTGAAATAACTGGGGTTATTTCAGGGAGAAGTGTGGAGGAAATACCGAGAGGAAGAACGCGTTTGTTAAGGAAGGGCAATTCTCGAGCGGAAATAATGATCAAAATGATGAGGGTTATTTTGCTTCCGCCACGGCAAGTGACGGAATAGAACACGTGACGTGCTCAACTCTCAGTACAGTTCCTATGCCCTATTTGCCATCACGTTTTCGTTCATGTACCATATAGCTCTATGAGCATATCTAACACTTTTTTGCACATGCAAATGTTCCACTATCTTCTATAACCATGTTTCAATCTTATGTGTTTACTCATGCAATTGTTCCTCCATGTTTTATAAACAGGCCTATATTTTATATTTTACTCTAGTAAATGATCCTCCAAATCTATAAACATGTTTATTTTTAACTCGTGTAAACGTTCCTTGCTGTTCTACAACAATGTTTTAATCTCATTTTTTACTAGTGCAAATGTTCTTTCCTGCTCCATAACCATGTATAAATCTTCACTTCACACTACCGCACATGCCTCTCGTACAGTGGCCCGTACTACGGCAGCGCGCGAGCGTGCGAGCTAGGCATGCGCGCTGCACATGATGGCGTCATGTTGTCTGCCCACATGTTGCATGAAGCCCCGTCATGTTGTCTGCCCACATGAAGCATGAAGCCTCGTCATGTTGTCTGCCCACATGATGCATGAAGCCCCGTCATGTTGTCTGCCCACATGAAGCCCCCGTTTCTTGTTTTAATATCAGTTTTACGGCAGCTTCCATTCCTCACAGATTTTGCACTAAAGCTCCTGTTTCCCTGGCTCACAATGACCCATCACGCCCTGTAATTGGCTAGTTAACGACTCTCAAGGGCTCCTAATTGGCTGACTGACGGAGGTCGCGACCTGTGATTGGGCACCAGCAGCAGCCTATCAAGCGACTCAAACTTCCCTTGATCACATTATTGAATGCTTTCAAAAGAATAAAATTTTTTTTTGTATTTCTAGCGTAAATGGTAAAAAATGAGGGCTTTTGAGGGTTCGATCACTTGTCTGTTGTTTTTGTTGGCGGTGGGAGGTTAAATAATCACGCTTTAAACTAGAGAGAGATGCTGGTTCAGTTCTAGTCCTACGAGCGTGATATTTTTGCCGGAGTACATGCAGCTCTGCTGGTGATTATTAAAACTGGGAAGACGAGTAGAAGTGGAGATTGGGGAAACTCAGCTGCTCACTGAGAGACTCTAATAAATATCATTGTTTCACACCATTTGTTATAACGGGGGGTAATTAAGGACGTTCTGTGTTGGTTTATCTACCGGGCTACACTTTCGAAGAGGCTTTTGGCCATCTTTGTTTTGAAGTTGAGAGATTAACATTCCAAAGGTATGAGATTAAATATTATCTCTTTTTCCATATAACCTCTTTGTTCCGATCCATGCCTCACTCAGGGAGATACAACTATGGGAATATCTGAGGGAAATCTCATGATCTGTGCGAATAAGTGTTCCACGGTGGAACGTATGAGATCCTAATTTCGAGATTGTATGAACTTTCTTTTTGTTGAAATAAGGTAGAGCTGTGGTCATGTTTTAAGCCATCTTTTTTCGGTTCACTGCTGTCTCAATTTTCAACTTCTATTACTTCATTCTCCAACTCTTATCTTGGTTCATAATCTTCCTTCTCAACCATGTTGTTTTTATGTGCATGAACTCTTGTGTGGGAATACACCTAATGCATAGATTCCCCATTCCTTTACCTGCAGTTAAATGGCACGTTCTTCTCTTTGGAACACCTTTGTTATGGTAACGGAGGCCTAAACTATCTTCATTTAATTTAATTTAATCCTCTGTAACTCAATGCCACGTATAGAAAACTTCTGTACGTACTCTCAGGGAAAGGGAGCTTGGGATTTATTCCATTTTAGTTTAAATGAACCAACCGTAGACGACAGCGCAATAAGGGCTGGAGGGAATGGCTACGCTGGATAAACAACATCTCGCCACGGCTCGTTTTGCAGCAAAAGTAAAAATAAAAGTGAAACATTGAAGGCATTTACGATCCACCTTATTCTCCCACTTCAATCAAGCTCAACATCGGATGTTCAATGATTTTATTTTGTCCCTCAGGCTTGGATTGAGCCCCTTCAGTTTTTACTCAGTTTGTTGAGCTGATTAATGCTAGGATTTTCTTTAGGCTTGCGAGCTTCGTTAACAAAGAAACATTTTTATTGATTTTATTTTGGAAATTTTATTCAGGGTCCTAATTAAACTTCGGACTTATTTCGAAACTGGTGGTCCCTAGACGTCAAATATGGTGTTTTTAAATTTAGAACTGTAATCTGATCTACCTTTCTCCTCCCACATCAACAGTGTTCCACTTAAAAGAGGACTCCTTTCTGTGGAAAATATTTCAGTCTAAGTATATTTTTCATTTATTTTGAATTGGGGTAACCAATTTCCGGATTGTTACCATTGATGAGACGAATGAAGGACCATCCTCGTAAGATCGTCTCAAACTCTGTATTGTAAGAAAAAGTTTGAATTTCTCGGGGAATTTAATTCTTGAAATTGTTTCAACTTAATTGTCCTCCTATTTTAAGCACCTTGGTAAGTCAGGTACGCATTTGGCAAATTAATGGCCTCAAGGTTGTTGTTTTGCGTGTGTTGCTGCATTTTGATGGCATATCTCCTCATTGCTGTTTTTATCGTAGCAAATACACACCATCTTACCTATAAATACTTTTGGTGTGTTTATTATTTGTTTGGTATCCGCTTCTTAAGAAACAGCTTCTGTGGTTCGATTTGAAGATGCTTAGTACCGTATCTTAGATACGAGTTTCACCAGTGCACAAATACAGGAATAATTTAATTGCTGATACTATATGAATGGAAATATTTGTTCGTCATCCACATCTGGAGGATTTGTTTGCGGAAAATATCGAATCCTGTCATTTTTCAAGGGCTGTGTACACTAGATATTAATAATAGCAATTGGTATACATGTATAATATGCATAATATGTGAATAAATGCAAAATCATCCAGCAGAAAAATGGCGTAGCTAAGTGTAGACACTATAATAAAGATGCATATTTTTTCGTCGTCAACTATCGAAACTTGTGGCTCACTTGGATGTACTCGATGAGTGTATCTGTGATACGCGTTTCACTGCCTCTTTAGTATGAACATTTAAATCATGCGTTTTGTTAGGGTAAATAAATTTATTTGGTTTTCCTTTGGAGGAAATTAAAAAATGAAAGAGATTATGAAAGTATTGCCATAAACACACGAATCATACACTGTGAGTGGGCAAATAAACAAAGTTCAATGCTATTTTATGTAACCAACCTAATTTAATGATTTACGGGCTTTTTCGTTCATTTTTGAACACCAATTTTGACGCAATGCATTGACAAATCGATTCAATCTCACTCACGATTGATGAAATTAGCTTTTGCGGTTAGTCATGTTCATAGCAACCCGAGGTCTCTCTATTTAGCTGTACAAAAATTAATGTAGTTAGATCATTAGTCAATATTCGTCAGGATATCAATGAGAAGCGCGGTAGAATTTCACCCAGCCTAAACTATAAGTCTTTAAGACCTTAAAACAAAAACTTGCAACAAACCCCTCAGGGGGATACAACTGTTGTATCTATGGGAATTAGCGCTCCCAGGGAGACTGTGTGAGGGCCCGAGCCAAGGATTAGGTAGGTTTCTTTTTTGTTGATATGAAATAGGTTTTTGTTCTGTTACGGACCATCTTTTTTCGGTTCACTGCTGTCCTGTTTTTCAGTACCTACTACTTTCTTCTTCAACTTTTTCTTGTTTCATGAACTTCTTTCTTTGCTTACTGTTTCTGTGCACCTTGTGCATAGATTCCGCATTCCCTCAACTCCATACTAAATGCTGCCTTCCTCCTTCCTCTCTTGAAACATCTTTGTCGTGGTTAAGGGAGGCTAAAACGCTCTTATAAACAATAATAATAATAACTTGCAACAAAACACAAACTCTACAGGCTACAGGTACGGTGGCGGTATCACAGCTACGCTCGCACCAAATAACTTCCCTGCAATTACGGTGTCGCTTCCGCATCCGCAAATCTGCGGAAGCTGAACCTGGAGCTCCGGGAAATGAACTACTGATGAGGCATTGTGGTGATGAATTTCCAATGAAAAAGCTATGGAGAAACAACGTATGCATGAGCTTACGCAGGATCAATTTTTTTAGTATATAAAATCACAAACAGATTTACGTAGATCAATCGTTTACACTCGATCTTACACTCATACGTACACTCGATCGGAGAGAGTGTACCCACTATGCATGTATGTTATGGCTTCGGTATAACAGAATATTACTGTGGACGTTTTCATTGAGTTTAGTTCGTATTGAGGGATATTCAAACTAATTTGCAACTTCATAAAGCGTTCCAGTTCAGCATTTCTTTGCTTGAATGTGCCGAATTTTTTGATATTCTTGAGTGTCTATATAGGTTGTAGAGTAAGGAAGTTTTGCAACTAGAAATTGCTGTCTTAACCCCTTAACGTTAGTACTTTTGTATTCATATTACCGTTATCACAACCACTGTTAACACATTGGCACATGCATCAGGTTTTCACCGATATTACAGTGAGGAAGAAACTGCCACTCGGCAGTGAACTCCGAAGAAGAGATTATGGAAGACATTTTGCAAGACATATTCTCTATTAAAACTGTTTTCTAAAGATGACCTTATCGACGTGCGGGGTGTTTGTGGGCAAAAGGTTAGATGAAGTCTAGGCTGAGAGAAATTCTGCTCTGCTTCTCATTTGCATTTTAACGAATGGTAACGAATGATCTTACTGCAATTTTGTAAGGATCAATTAACGCATTTCCCACAGGTTTCAATACAGATGACCAGCCGAACTGATTTTGCGTGTGCGGGAGAAGGAATCGAGTTGACAACACAATTTTAATCACAAAAAACACACCACTTTCGAGTTTACACAGCTGTACACATGACACCGTTCCTCCGTAGTCGGACTGGAGCCTTTATGCCAGGCTGGCTCTTCTGATGTTTTATTACCTCGCTTCAAAAAATAGGAAGAGACTCGTTTATTCTAGTGCAATGAAAGAAAATCTACTGGGCCCGTGGTAACATGCGTTCACTGCCTTCGTGTGTGTGAGGCAAAAACACCGTCTGGATGTGAGGTCCAAAGCTGAAGATAATGTAGGCCTTTTTTTGTTGTATAAGAGTGTTATTCATCTTTGTTATAGAACATTTTTTTCGGTTCACCGCTGTTTTTTATCAGCACCTACCTATTACCCTCATCTCAAAATTTAAACATGTTTCGTGAGTTTCTTTCAATTTTGCTGTTTCTATGTGTGTGGTGCGGGGACACACCTTGTGCAGATATACCCCGTTCCCTTAATTTCGTACTAAATAAGGTTTTCCTTCGTCGTTTCCCGGAATCACTTCGTTGTGGTTGTGAGGCTTAAACTTACGCACAATCTTATCTAATCTGCGCTCATGCCGTTCATTGGCTGCAGTGACGTGGCCTTTCAGATCAGTGACAAAATTTAGTTACAAAAATTTAAGTCATTGTAGCAGTACAACTCGCAGCGTAGGTACTAAGGATACGTAGCTGGACTACATGCACAAATTAATCTATATCAAAATAAAATATACTCATTAAACTATGAATCAGCTTTACGAAAGGCCGAAAGGCACGCTGAGTAGTCTGAACACCTACGCTGCATGAAAATCTAATATTTTTAGCAAGTCGATCGGTCGGTTTGAAGAGTTTGAACGCAGCAACTGATGAGAACTGAAGCGGGGCGTGGTGGGATATTTCACGGTAAGGTATCCATGCATTCACCGTAATTTTGATGGATTTGTCTTAATATTGATGATTTTGTCTCATTACTAACCTCAGTATTTCAGGGCATTCTGAATGTTTTAACATCACTTGCGCGCTAAAAATCATGGATAAGTAAACCGTTTTATTCGAATTCTTCGTAAACTCGTGTATAAATTTTATTTAATTGAACATGTTCACAATTTTCACTCATATCTTGTGAATTTAAGCCTGAGCTTCTAGTTCGCAGAGAAGCGTGTTCCTGCTGCGGAATGTAATGATTTACGATTCAGATACCCTACGTCGTGTTTAAATAAACGTTACGAATAAGGGAGCGTTTGGCCAACGATCACCTTCGCAAAAGAACCGCCATCAAAAATATATTATCGTCAATACGAACAGCCTGTGCCAAGTTCTACTAACATCGCCCAGAACATCTCAACCAACGATTTCTTCAGTACATCGAGAAGTGTCGCTTAAAAACTAAACCCCGTGAACCCCCATGACACCCCCTCTCTGCGGGAGCCACGTCAACCCTGGCGTCTTAAGGGAACTGTACGTGGTGCCGGATACTGCCATCTCTCTTCATATATTTCATCTCTATTAG
>JACJUY010005520.1:30213-51533 GCA_014220935.1 Platorchestia sp. MABIK | reverse complement strand
CGGCCCCGCTTCTGGGATGTATAATCCTTGACAGCCGGCTTTTTTGTGGAGAATGTTCACCGGAACATAATCTTCGAAGATTAGAGGTGAGCATTCTTTTTATCCATTGTTCTACTTGTCATGAATTGTTGTTTTTGCAGCGTTTACTGACCCCGTTCAGGGTGTCAGGTAGAGACTATGTTTCCTGTGCCAGTTAGTTCTGTAAGTTTTCGCCGCTGAAGCAGGTTAGCGAGACAATTGGTAAGCTTGTAGCAATAGGCACTGACAATGCTAGTGTCATGGTTGGTGTAACCAATGGAGCATAATGAAAAGCTGGACAAAGAAGTTCCCTCTTTAATACTATTTAGATGTGTGTGTCATTCATGGCAGCTTGCTGAATCTCTTGCAGCATCTGAATTTCTACCATGAAATTTGGAATTCCTTTTGTCTGAAACATACAAGTGGTTTTCTGTGTCACCATAAAGATAAATATCCTGCAAAAAACTCAACGTGAAAATTATTGAAAGAAATTCTCATATTAATATAGCAGCGAACGGTCAGACAAGATGGCTCTCAATCGAATGTACAGTTCATAAAATTTAAGCACAATGGATTGAGTTGAAATCGCATTTACAAATAACAAAATCAAAGGAGAAATACTCCGTGATGTATTTATCTTCTTTTCAAATAAGTAGCTCTACTTATCTAATACCAAGAAGTGTTCTTCAAAAAATTTGAACTTCAGAAGCATATTCAAGTTCTTCAACGGACCAAACCCTGAGTTTCAGTACTGATTTGGAACCTGAACCTGATGAGAAAAAACGGTAAGTTTAAGGCCATAAATCATTCAATATATTATACCAATGATATCCTCACGTAAAACAATGTGTATGATCTTCGTTCTTCTTTAAAAATGTCTAAAATGGTTTAGCGTGAATTTTAGCTGTGTGTAACTCATCTTTAATGGTTTCTAGCGTTTTTTTAAGAAGTTTCTGGCGGTTTTTGGTCCAGTGGAGTGGCAACACTGCTCAAAACAGCCAGTTTGGCCATGTGGTGTTTCCGGAATCCGGAGTTTCAAGAGTCTGACATGAAATCATTTAATGTTATACAAAAGTAACAAAACGCTGTTTTGAGGTTTATGCAGCTGGGAGCACGCAGGACAGGCCCTGTCAGTTCTATGGAGGTGAAAGCATTTATGTTGCCATTGAGGCTGGATCTCCAGTTCTTATACATGAAATGGTGCTTGCGTGTTGGAGGTCCTGCAAATGCAAAAGAGGTGAATTCAACTTTGACGTTCAATAGTAACGGACCATCAGAAACTTATTCATACAGTTATGTAAACCTATGGCGGGCTTTTAATCTCCAGCATTTGCATTTGTCACGGACTCCACATATTCTTTTAGTGTATCTAAATGTTGACATTTCTCATCTGAAATTGTGCTATCCTAGTTTTAAGTACCCTTTTGTTAGAATCGTTAATGATCTGTTTATTGATTTTCTTGGTTGTAAATATCCTGATTTTTATACATACAGATGGGGTCAAAATGGATAGGTTTGTTGCTGCAGCTATGTACCTACCTGTTCAGAACAAGGCAACTGCTTAGTTAATGAATCCTAATCACTCCGTATTTGAGGCAGAGCTGTTTGCTATACTACAAGCTTTGCATTATGGCTCATTATTGAATTTAACGTTGTCAGCAACTTTTATAATTTCATTCCAAAATTTAGGTTATTGAAGACATTTTACACAAATGACATTGTGCTTGCAAATGCCCAGTTTTTGAGATTTGGCATAAAAAACGTTCAGGTAAGAATAGCATAAACGGCAGTTTTGAGATGGCTCTTACGGCGTTTCGCGGATGTGGAACACGCAAAGTTTTTTGATGGGAAATATTGGCCTTGATATGGTCAAGTTATTTTAGCTTTACTTAGGTGAGTTTATTTAACTAACTTGGTATATATTGATTTTAGGCCTTTCACGGAAATTAAAAATTCTGTTCCAAAGGAACACATTTAAAAACGTTTTACATGAATGACATTCTATTGGCTTATGCGTTTTTTTGAGTTATTCAACTTTGAAATTTTTGTTTTCCATAGCAGTTCCAGTAAGTTTGCGGTTGAGCGGGAGCTGTTAAGAGTGTTTGGGTACTTCGTAATTTATTATTTGCTGATCTCGCAAAGTCTGAACCCACTTCTAGGATGTTTTAGTTAATACAATAAAGGTTATCACCCAAAAATATTACGTTATAGAAATATTCTGACATTAAATCTAAGGTTTTGCTAATGTTCTACGGTCGCCGCCATATTGAAACTGATGTTGAGTGCATATCAATTTAAGTCTTCACAATTCCAGTCCCACCAAAAGTTTTGGGTGATAACCTCTATTGTGTTAATAACTAAAACATCCTAGAAGTGGGTTTAGGCTCCGCAGGATTGGCAAATAATAAATTATGCCATATACTGCAAAAACCATAACTTTTCTTTCCTCCTTTTGCCCGGGAAAGCCATTTCATGCGCGCAGTTCCTGTAACTTCAAAGTTTAATAATTCAAAAATAACGCATCAGTAAGCAGAATGTCATTCATGTAAAACTTTTTTAAATATGTTCCTTTAGTGATTCTTTGGAACGGAATTTTTAATTTCCGTGAAAGGCCTAAAATCAATATTGAGCACTAACTTTACCCAACCTAACCTCATCTGTTGTTACGTCAAAACCGTATTTCTGCTCATTTAAGTGTCTTGTTTGTTCAATTTTATAAATGGCATTCCTATAACTTCAAAGTTAAGAATCTCAAAAACTAAGCATTTGTGAACACAATGTCATTCATGTAAAAAGATTTTGATTGTACCATATCATATATTTGTGGCAACAAAATTAGTGAAATTGTTGACAACATTAAATTCAATATTGATTGAGTTATGTTGGACTTAAGGGAAACGTCCGGACTCATCAAGGAAATGGCTCCCACGCTTGTTGTATGGGATCCAGACCTATGAAATTTGGCATACGCATGTATTTCAGAAAGTAAATAGGGCTCAAATTTCAGACTTTTTCCCATATTTGCCATAATTGCGGAGATAATCGGAGAAAATTGTTGTAAAAACAAGGTATTTTCAAAAACAATCTTCTCCAAAAGTTACTACCATAGAGCATTGATTTAGATCTCATTGAATGCGCAAAGAGTTGGTGCATAGCTGGACGTCGGCTCGTCATGAAATTTGTAGACGTTTATTTTTCATGAATTTAAAAAAATTAAAAAGTCATGCACTTTTCCATAGATTTTTTCATGTAACTCAAAATTAACTATGAATTTCACGACGAGCTGATGTTCAGTTATTTACCAACTCTTTGCGCATTCATTGAGACCTAAATCATTGCTCTACGATAATAACTTTTGGAGGAGATAGATTTTGAACTTTTTATCTTCAACTGTTCAGGAAACGCATTTACGGCCATTTTTCATTTTTTCGAGTCCACCCCCTTCCCCTTGTTTGCCACTCTCACGAAGCACAGAACGTTCTGAATTTTTGCTAGCTTGTAAAACAAGGACTTCTGTATTGAGTTGAGCAATGGAAACCACAAAAAAAAAACAAGAATGTTCAGAGGTGTGGCACATGAACTTGCTGGTCGGCGCTGCCTGCTGATTGGACCCCTCCCCCCTTCCCAACCTCATTTCCCCCACTCACAATGCTCAGATCGTTCTGCAAATTTGAGAGCTTGTGAGCTAAGCATAGCTCTAGCAAATAAAGCAATAAAAAGAAAACCACGGAGTTATTGGATTCTGAGTAGACGTTCCCCTTAATACAGATTGGTTGAGGAAAACTGTTATTCTAAGTGATTCATGTTCAGAATTGAGTATAATATGTAGTGTTTCAACTCTTATAGGACATTTTTTGCCATGAAATACAATATTTAACAAGGCCAGGTTAGACTACAGTGGATCCCAGCGCATTGTGAAATCCATGATAATGAGGTTGTGGACCAAAAAGCAAAATTGGATCATAATAATGAAAAATCAGTTTGGACATCTCTTCATTATGAAGAGAAACTATCTGGTTTGAAGAGGAAATTCCTGAAATGCTGGACAATTTTATGGAAATCTAATGTATAGGCAATGAAAAATTTTTGTCTGATATGCTGAATAAACCAATTAGCAGACCTTGGTTCATGCTCCCTTCTTCCTGGCTCAAATGTGTTGTTAGTTGACTCAGAATGAAGTATGTTGGAGCCCTGGCACATCTGTATAGATTCAACATGAGTCCTACCCCAATGTGTACAGCTTGTGACTGTCCTGAGTCTGTTTCCCATTTCTTGTTTGAGTGCCAGAGATATATAGCTCCTTATGAAAAGTTTGAAGATTTCTATAATGGCTTGAAGGTTGCATTTGACATAAAAAATGTTTCAGGATTTGGAAAAACCCTGAATTTGTTGAAAGGAGAGTCATGTACGCATTAGCACTCTTTCTTTGTTCAACTGA
Source organism: Platorchestia sp. MABIK (assembly GCA_014220935.1). Lineage (NCBI taxonomy): Eukaryota > Metazoa > Arthropoda > Malacostraca > Amphipoda > Talitridae > Platorchestia > Platorchestia sp. MABIK. Next base: position 47,077 of record JACJUY010005520.1, on the reverse strand, counting down.
TCGATTGCAAACTCTATAGAACGTAGAAAACTATAAAAAAATTTGATCTGAGTGACTAGATTCAAATTGACAACAATAAAAGTATAGCTTTTGTCACAAGATGGGATTTAGATAAGCAAAAAATTTTTTAAGCTGAGATGTAGACTGTTGTCTGTGAACGTTCATTTTGAAAACTGAAATGTCTTCTTTCTGATATACCTAAATGTTTATGTCAGAAACTTGCTGCTGCTTTCTGCCAGTTTTGAATTTCAACTGTGCAAGACTGTCACCACCACTGGACTAGCTTCATCCAAAGGTTCTCAGGTCCAACAGTCTTCCAGCTGTAAGAGACTCAGCAAGGCTTCATCCTGGTCAAGAAGAGAAAAACAGCTGTCATTTCGGTGAACTTTGCGTTGTCCACAGCTGCAGCTGTTAGCTCATTTATAAACTCAAAGCTGAACTCCTAAACTCAAAAACTTTGTTACCAATAAGACAAGCGGCTGAGATTAACAAGTTATTTTTAATCTACTGTGGAACAAAATTAAAAGATATTTATGGTGAAATTGTGCATGCATTGATGGCATGGGCAAACAATCTGAACCAATATGTTAATGTGAATTTTGTCAATGCTCATTACCAGCTCTATGTTGATGAACGGAAAGACAAATCATCAATTGCATCTGCTATTTGCTAAGGAATACATATTTTAATTCCATTTCAGGCAGATGCTTGAAAAATGTATTTAATGAAAATAATAAGGCAGTTATATTGACAATCATTCATATCAAAAACTTGTGTTGATCATCTGCAGTTTTACCTTTAGCTGACGTAAGTTAATGTAAATATTTTCAGTGGAACTGCAAATATTTCATTTACACAATATAAACCATTGCCATGGGTGGTATAATTTTGTGTCTGGGGATGACCTGCTTTTATCAACTAAACAAATTGAATCAATCGACTTTCCACCTTTGGAGTTCAGTTAAATTTTTTAGAGACTGATAGATTACAATATATTTGAATAGTGTTAGTAATGCTAAAAAGTGATTGAACTTGAATGCAGGGCCAAAAAATCCAGATGATTGAAATTATTTTATAAATTCATGAGAAAGATTTCAATGTGATTGTTATGGCTTTTTCCTGCTTAACTGGTGTAATTCAAATAACGGTCAATATTAAATTTAATGTTGTCAACCATTTCATTAATTTCGTTGCCACATATGGGTAAAATGGTACAATTGAAGACATTTTACACAAATGACGTTGTGCTTGCAAATGCTTAGTTTTGGAGACATTAAACTTTGAAGGTATAGGAATGTCGTTTATAAAAGTGAACGAACTGACACGTAAATAAGCAGAAACACGGCTTTGACATAATAGGGGGTAAGGTTAGTTACATAAACTAACCTAAGTTAACATTCAGTAACTTAATTTAACCATACCTAGGCCGATGTCTGCGGCCAAGAACCTTCTCGTGTTCCACGTCCGTAAAACGCTAGAAGTGCCATATCAAAATTGTCGTTCATGCTATTACCTGAACGTTATTTATGCTATATCTCGAAAACTAAGCAATTGCGAGCACAATGTCATTTGTGTAAAATGTCTTAAAATGTCTCTCTAATTACCTACATTTTGCAATAAAATTATCAAAATTATTGACAACAATAAATTTAATATTGACCAAAATAACTAAGAAGCCTTCTACCAAGTGTGGGGCTTTTTCTAAGGTTCTTAGTGCTATTTTTGGACATGTTTAAGTTCTGAGAAAAATAGTAAAGCCAAATTGTGTGTTCAAATATATTTATAATTTTTTTTTAACTAATTAGTATGAATTAGTAATTAATTTGATGTTTTGGTTTATTTCCTACAGTGTCTCCTTCCCATGTGTCCATGCTCCGTAAATTTACTCCTACTAAGTTCCATTCATCTAACGTTCCATTGATTTAATGCTCCATTTGGTTCCATTCATTTAGTTATTACCATCCATGCTCTGTTATCCATATTTCATTGACCAAATCATTATCACCCATTAAATTTTCATATGTATCACTTTTTTTCAATAGCAACTTATCAAGTAGCAGTTGTATTTTCCTTAACTAGTTGCCATTTAGTAACAAGCAGATTATGAGTTCATCTCACCTGTGGGAGATGAATGGCAACAATGTGTACTGGGAGACCTATCATGCCAAAAGGCCCAAAATAAAATGCATTGTTTTGCATATGTTGGCCATGTAGATGGTTATAAACATGTTGATCTTTCAGTTTATTCCAATAGGGGTGATATATAGGTGAGCATCTGAAACACTCAAATAGAATTGACTTCTCTTCATACATCTTTTCTCTGTACACTGCTGACCTATCTTTCAACAGCAATTGCTTCTTCAATTTATATCTTATTTCGTAACATACTGTTTTGATGCTTGGAGGAACTTGTATGGAAACGCACCTTGTGCATAGATTTCCAGTTCCTTCAACTTAATACTAAATGATGCCTTCTTCTCTTTGAAACTTCTTTGTTATGGTTAGGGAGGTTATAACAAACTTATTTTTTGTTCTTGAACTTTAATATCAAAGATATAACTCACAGAAAATGTATCTTGAGAAATTTGTTCTTCTATCACAAGAATGACTAGTGAAGCCATGAATGATTGCCCTTCTGATTTTTCAATGAATGGAAAATATTAAATCAGAAGATGAGTTTAATAAGTAACCACTCTGAACTGCATTAATACTTTTAATGAATTTTGTGCTCCAACTTTGGGTTTGAGTTGATTCACCAATTGTCAATGGAGAGCAGTTTTCTAGAGGGGAAGAACTGAGGTTGGATCTGGTTAGGTAGGTCTTTATTTTGTTGAAGTAGAATAGGATTTTTGTTGTGTTACAAACCATTTCTTGCCTCTGCATTGTTTTTCAACTCTAATTGCTTTCAATTTTCATCTTTTCGGAGAACATTTTCTCAATATTTTTGTTCTCATGTGCAGGGTATAGAGACATATCACGTGGGTAGATCCATTAATCAGTTCCTTTAATTCCAGGCTTGATAGTGCCCTGCTTTTCCGTTTTTTAAGGAGCACCTTTGATTTGGTTAGGGTTGCTTAAAATCACTAACAATCTGCTCAAATTTGTTGAACATTACAGTGACCTCAAATGCATTCATTTCACAACCTTGGAACATGAGGGTAATTCTGTCATGCATTAGACTGGTTCATGTTCATGTATTATTGTGGTAATATTTAATTAAGGCATAAGAAAACTTGTGTTTTTGGGATTCCTCAGATTGATGCACCTGTTTTTTTGGGAAAAATTTGCCCTCACCAGAATCTTGATTTTGATGTAGCAATTGTAGATTTTGCTGGTCTTAATCTTTTGATCTTATGAAGCAGATTATAAATTGATAATACTTCAGGGCTGCTTTTCCCTTTTGCTTGTGTGGCCAAATCAAGACTTCATTGATGTCAATACCCGTACTATGTTAATGTCTAATGATAACTGAACCTTATGTTGAAGTCTTATTCATGTTACTGAAGTTGTGGGTTATTTTTAGGTCGTTTATTTCAAGTTGTAATTAACGCCTTGAGGCTATGCTTGATGTATTTCTGGCTAATTTTTTGCTTGTTTCAGGCTTGACGCTTTTCAGATCTATTTATTGTAGTGCATTATTAATTTTTTAATCATAATGGAGGATTTGTCTCATGTGAACAACCAGTCAAACAATGATTCTGACTCTGATGCACCTGTAGCAGTCTCGCTCAAAGCTGCCAAAACAAAGAGACTAACTGAAGCCAGAGAGGTAGAGAAACAGATTTCCCTGACAAAGAAGAAGAAGAAGGATGCTGTCAGAGAAATTCGTGCCAGGCGCCAGGAAAGGAATATTCTTCAGAAAAAAGCAAAGGTGAGTTTTAATGCTACATTTTGAAACAAAATTCAGCACAAATATTAATGTAGATTTTCAGTCTTGTTACAGCTGATGTTAAAAATATTCATACTCACTATCAAACTAATTCTGATTGATTCACCTTGAGGTAATCAATCCCCTTCCTTCTGCAAAGGGAAATTTTTTTAAGTTTCAATTTCTCAGCCAATATTGTACATAGAAACAAATGTTTTTTATTTCATTCACAATAAAAATATCTATCATAACTATTTGAATATAAAAACATAGTTACTTTATTTCTATGGACAATGAAAAAATTTCTCATCAACTTTAAAAAAAAATTCTAGATTGTATAGTAGTCATCCCCCTCAGGGGGATACAACTATTGTATCTAGGGAATTAGCGCTCCCAGGGGGAAAATGTGTGAGGGCCCAAGCTGAAAGTTAGGTAGGCCTTCTTTTTGTTATAATAAAATGTTTTTTGTTATGTTAAGGACCATCTTTTTTTGGTTCACTGCTGTCCTGTTTTTTCAACACCTACTTCTTTCTTCTTCAACTTAGATCTTGTTTCATAATCTTCTTTTTCAACTTACTGTTTCTATGCCCTTTCTGCATAGATTCCGCTTTCCCTTAACTCCATACTAAATGATGCCTTCCTCTCTTTGGACTGCCTTTGTTGCGGATAGAGAGGCTTAAACTAACTAATAATCTGTATAATAGTCACCTTGATCTTTATGATGCAAAAAAGATCTCATTATCTTCAAAACTGTAGGAGAAATTGAATTTTAAAGTCAACGACCCAAATTTTGAGGAAATGTTGGTCAAAGTTACCAAGCACCATAGCACAGAGTACGCATTCTTTCCTTTATATAATTTCATTTTTTTCATCAGAACTTACAAACTAATGAAACACTAATAAGTATAAACATTTTTAAAAAGTCTTCCATAGTTGTAATATTGCATTCCTCTCTTAGGATCGCCTTTGTAGCGGATAGGGAGGCTTAAACTAACTAATAATCTAATCTAGTTGTAATATTGCAATGAGCCTTGTACTTGCTGCAAACTGCAGAGGGACTTGAACGGTTTTTCCCTATGAAAATATTCAAGAATTAAAAAGAAATACATTTGGAGTGAAATAAGCTCTGAGGTATGGGAAAAAGTCTGGAATACAACTCCTATTTATTTTCAGAAATACAAACGTATGCCAAATTTCATTGATCTAGATCCCACATAATAAACGTGACAGCCCTTTCCTTGATTCTGCTTAGACATCCCCCTTAAATGACATGTCCTTAGCTCTGTTGCTGTGTTGTTTGGCAAATCATTTTGCTTTTGAGGAAGGTGGGAATGATAATAGCTCTTGCTTCCTCTTTAATATTCACCTGATAATAGCCTGTCTGTATTTATGTGCAGGATTCTCAGAAAAAGAAAATTGAGGGCATGTTGTTGGATTCTTCAGTCCTAAAAAGTGCAAAGGCACTCAAAATGAAGCTTCAGAAACCAAACGAAGATGAGATGGATGTGGAATCGGACCAGGAAGTGGATGAAAGCAATGCATTAGATGACAGTGGAGTCACAGGCAGCAACAGTGATGCTGAAACAGATGTAGTTAGCAGTATTCTTCATAAAGACCGTAAGTGTTAGTAGTTCTACTGCGTTATTATTAATAACATAATTTCTTTATGCACTTTCTTGAGAGAAATTGAACTTGCTTGAAAATATATCATATGGGTAAAAACATTTTTCTGGGAATGTTTCTCTGTCTGTCCATTCCAGTTGAGTGTTAGCTAATAGTTCACAATGCAACATTCACCTTCTTTCTCTTTCAACTGAACTCTCAATTCATAAAAGTAATTTTGAAATGATAGGATGTAGCTTTAGTCTGAACATCAGATTATAAAAATGTATATTCATTCTCAAAATTAAACCAACCCTCGGTGACACGAATTCATCTGTACCTCTCGATGTTTTAAGATCGGTCTTTCATAAAGTCAAGTATTTTCACTTCTATTCAGACATTATTTCTAGTTCTACTTGCAATATGTCTAAATTTGAAATTCACCCAAATGCTTGAAATAAGTAGAGTTGCACTGTAAAACTTAACTCTCAGTATTGAGTACTTCATGGAGTGATATTTTTGATCACCTTGCTGTTGTACTGGAGAAGCAATCCCAACTGTAACTGCTTTTACTTTATTTGCTCTGCTAATTTGTTGTTCTTTCAGCGCCAGGCTCAGTACTACATCCGAATAACGGTGCTGTAGTGGTCCCCACACCTGGGACTGAAATTTCGAGAAAACTTAGTTTTTAAAAAATAATTTTAATTTGTGTTTATCAGTTTGATTCTTCTTTGGATTGCATTCTTGCCTTCTTAAAATAATGCTATCTTTCAAATCGGTACATTTGTGTTTGAAGGTAATGGTATGGTCATCCTTTTTTTGCCATTAATTTTTGTATTTCTTAATTTTTTCTCTATTAGCCACATCTAGTTTTGTGGTACAATTTTTTATACATTTTGACCTACAAAGAATTTTTTCCCTCAGCTGGTGTGCACGTTGTAAGCCTCTCAGAATCTTCTGACTACTTCTTGAAGAAAGCGCTGGAGTGGAAACACCAAATGCTTTATGGTCCGCACATCCCGAGAATGACATGTGAGTTTATACTGGAAAAGTCTTGTAAATTAGATTTTTGTGTAATACGTTTTAAATTGTGGTTAGTAAAAAAGTACGTTGAATTTAGGAAGTGAGGGCTTTGAATGGCAGCATCAGTGTTATCTATAGTGTTGTGCCAATTCTGAAATTTTCGCCTTCACCAATACTGGTTCTTGTTTTTTTTGCCAATGTGCATTTGTTGTCATTTTCAACTTTTCTTTGATAACCAAAGTTCAATATTGAAAGTTTGAATGGTTCTTCAATGGTTTGACTACAGTTGATAAGCAGCATTAAAGTGTGATTGATAAGCTGTTTTGAAGTGCTAAACTTCCTTCAAATCTATGCTTATTTTAATGTTATATAACGTTACCGTTGTAATCTAAAGAGACCTAAATTTTGATACGTGACTTTGTAAGTGACCGTAACTGCCTAATCAGCCAAATACCTCAACTAAAGCTGGCTTAAGTGATAGTAGCCTTCTCCCTTAATTCTTTAGCAATGTTATTTGCTTGAGGATCTGCCAGAATTTCTACCATTCATATGTACCACCAGAAGTATATTTCAGTGTGTCGCCATTCATCGCGGTCGTAATCTTGAACATGTTTCAAGTATTTCTGTGACTTCTTTGCAAAAATTTGACTTCATCATTGATCAGCCTTATGTCTATACTCTGTAGTTCATGATATAAATGAACAATGCCATCACACCAACGGGATCCATTTAACATGCGCACCTTATAAAGGAAAATGTACAGTGTTGATTTTCTGTTGCAGTGAACTAGTGGTAGAGTTGACATAAAAAATTTCATTCATTATTCTGTGAAATGCAAATACAATGCTCTTACTTTGCAAAAGCAAACATTAAAAATTAATGAATAATACTTTGCCTGTCATGATGTATGTCCTGAAATGACTTTCATTTTATCTCAAAATGTTCCAATACACGGACATGCACGTGAAAAAACAGCAAGCATAATTTATTCATATGCCCGACCCTGAATGAGTATTTCAGTAAATCATCGCAAAAATTAGGAAATATTTTAAATTATGCATTCCAATTTTTTGATGATCTGAAATTTGCGCTATTTCTTTTTCGGAACGGAGGGAGAATTGCGTTCAANTTCACTGCTGAACACAACCAGTGGTGCGGAACATCACATCTCTTTACTCTCTTGCCAACATATAATGGCAGCCATAATATGAGGAACGGAAACAACAGTACCACTTAATAGTTAATTACTTATACATTGTTCAATGAATTATGCGGAAAGTTTCAAGAGATGGAAATAAACTTATTGTCTATTTTCTAGATACATAGTTACACAGTTTAATATGGTTTTCAAAAAATTGGTGAATTTCAGCTCGAAATGGTGAATCATGTGACCAAAAGTTCAGGAACCGTATGAAAATATTGATTTATCACAAAATTTTAAATATATTTTGAAACTTAAGAAACATTCTTTTATTTTACATAACTTCACCGCCGCGTCGACTACATGACATTGTTCATTTCTTACAAATCTTTGCAGTTATCCCCTTCCATTCTGTCAGTAAATCCCACAAATATTGATTTTTGATATTTGAGTTTTCTAATGCTCGACTAAACAAACATTTTTGGTAGAGTTCAGGTCCTCTGATCTGCCCAGTCCATCAAGAATCCCTTTCTTTGAAAGGAAAGTCAACACTATTCTAACCCTATTGTAAGGTTATGGTCTAGTGCGAAAATGACGGGTTGACAAGAGTATGGTGTAAAGTTCGGCTCAACGTTGCTGAAGAAACTGTTTGCATATTTTACATTAATTCTTGAGCGTAAATGGTTGATGGAACCCACTCCTGCTGAAACTTGGTGAAATTGATGACGCTGTTGCAAAACCAATGTAGCCATTATAACAGTCTTAAAATTGTCTCATACAGATATTTCTGGAGATCTTCCGGTCTTTGGTTTTGCACCTTGTGTTTTAGATGTTTTATACATGCTTATCGCAGGCTGAACAACACTGTTAAACCTTCATAGAATACCAGCAATTTCTGAAATTGACTTTTCCATATGATTTTCATTTCTCCAAGAGACTGCTTTACGTTTCGGAGTCCCTGTTATACTTGATGTGATAATTCAACAATTCGTGAGTATCGCCCATAATTCCGAAGAAATGTGGCTATTGTTAAATAAAACCATGCAAGCTAAGTAAAGTAATTTTAGAATTGTTCCTTAACTTTTGGTCGTAAAATATTCAATTTGTTTTCAAAATTACAGCAAACCGTTTAACTATGTGACTGGCTTATAGATATTAAGTTTAGGTTTTATAAATTTCTTCAAAATATCCCTTTAATTCATTTAATAAGGTTTGAGATTTGACCCTTAAGCACTGCGGTTTTTTCCTTACGTTATGACCGCTCCTGTATTTCACTGGCGTAAATATCAGCTTAAAACCTAGGTACAATTTGGTCACCCTTATCTATGTTGTTTCCTTAAATTGCCGTAGAATTTGAAGTGAACTTACTCTCTTTGCAGATGCTGAGTACAAATTAATGCGAGAGAAGAAAGCTGCCGCGGACAAGCGTCCTAAATTACAAATGCCATGTCACACTTAATACACACCTGTTGGGATGTTATTTGTTTTTTACCCATTTTAGTCAGGCCATGTGCCTCTTTAAGTTCACTTGGGCGGATTTGAGCTGCTGTTCTGGAAACAGTTCTGAACCTGTCAATTTTCTGGTGGTCTCTATAGCATTTGATGTGGCTGTAAGTAATGAAGGCATGAAAGCAAATTCCGATGTAAACCTAGGCTGCTGACTTCAACCAAGATTCAGTATCTGGAGTTAGTGGCCCAAATTTTTTAGCCTTGATGTGCTGATTCATAATCTAGGTTCAAATGAAGAAATTTAAACCATCAGACGCAAAAGGATCAAATACTTTGATGCATTCACTCGATTTGTGAAAGAATCCTCGCAATATAAAGAAATTGAGGCATCGGAAGTTCGAGCATTTAGCAGCGCGCGACTTGTCCCATATCGCTCGCAAGGTGTGCGCGCATCGATTGAGAACGTACTCTGGGAGATATAAGAATTGATCTTACAGGAATTGCGGTTCCCAGGGAGAAGATGCGAGGTCCCGGCTTTATAAAAGTTAGGCCTTTCTTTAGTTTGAATTAAAATAGTCTATTTCTTACAAATAGTCCTTTTCGGTTCCCTGCACACCGCGGCGGTGTTTTTCAGTACCTACTTTTTCCTTCAGCTTTGATCTTATTTCTTGAACTTTTTTCAATCTTGCGAGTACATAAATTCTCCGTTCTCCTTATTCTATACTAAATAATCCATTTTTCTCGTGGGAACATCTCTGTCGTGGTTAGGGAGGCTTGAACTAACAAGCTAATCTCAAGAACATAGTGAAATACCAGCAGCTTTCAATTCTCAGTTGCAAAGTTCCATTGAGGCCTGTGGGTTGATTTAAGGCAACTGTAAAATCTAAATAGTCAATACATCGACGAAATTTGTACTCAAATGCACCAGCGGCCTTGGAGTGTTGAAGATAGGATATTACAAAGTTGTGTACGTGGGGTTGTTCTGTTCTTAAACAATTGTCAGCATCTTCTAATGTAATGACGTGTTACCAGAGTAAAATCATCTTTCATTTTATTATACAACTTAAGCTGAAGTAGAATTCTATTCGTGAGTAAAGTTGAGAAATAAAAATTTATGCCTCTCAATTGGTCGGATTTGACGAAGAAAACATTCACTATTTGGAGGAAACAAACAGCGTTAAAGATCAACTTGAAGCAAGGACGTTACGAATTTGCATGACCAAAATACTAATTATAAGCCTAAGAGAAAAAGCTGATGCACAGCCCAAGAAGATCAATAAGGTAATTAGCCCAGGAGTTCCTGAAGGTTGTTTGGTGACAGGTAAAGACTCCTTGAAGGTACAGAAGCAATATTTTTTCTCCAACTATGTGCGGGGCCTGGACCTTTGCTCACACAGAATCAGATGATGGTCGAGACGCTTGAGAAGTGTGATCTTTACACGTGACAGATCATTCACAGTCCAGCTAACTTTTAACCCTTCTAACGATCATGTCCAAAACCAGCTCGTAAATCGGTCTTAAGCATGTAAAATTCATGAGAATTGAAAAGCCCCCATCTATTGTTTACGCTGTTAACGAATCCGAAAAAAAAAATTCGCCCACAGTTGTGCTGCAAGGTGAGAAAATTAACAAAGCTCACGTTAAGGACACACTGAGAAATGCATTGATAGGTCGTGTTACGCCGCTCGTGAGGGTGTGTTTGGACCCGTCAGTAAAATGAAGCCACGAGTCGCACTGTGATGTGACGCTGCAGTCCTAGAGAGACGAACGTCAGACCTCCCTCGCCCACGGATATCAACAACATAGATTCAAGTTTATACGTCTAACAAAGATATCGAAAGCCAATACAATACATAGCAGTAGTTACACTTATCAACATCTTTATTACGACCGATACATTGCGAGAACTCGCGCAGTTAATGAATGTAGATTTTGGTGCTTTTTATTCACTTACAATTAGGGAGATACAGATTTTCATCAAATACGTGCGAAAATTGCTTTCGTTCAATTCCGTAACAATATTCCCACTCACACTATAGCATCCTCATCCATAGACACCCGTACTGAGATGTGTAGTGTGAATAACAGTGCAGTGGGCAACAATTTTTAATTTTTGAATGATGGGCGTTTTTTGAATGATGGGCTACTGATTTAGGGCGTTTTTGCACTGATGAATCAAGAAATAGCATTCGTTTCTGTCAGGTCAGGTTTTTTGTGCTAAGTCGATTTAAAAAAAAAAGATCTTGTGACATCAGTAACATTCTTGTGGCATTATTAGATTACTTTTGTGTCAACACATGTCCTAAATATGTTTTGAAGAGAAAAAACGTTTTTCCAACAACATTTCTTGATTACCTGATAGAAACATCGATTACTGTAAACTGAATAGTGGCCATTGATAGAGGTAAGAACATGTAAATTGCATGTGGTTTCATCATTTTTTAAACTTCAGTGCTTGAACTTCCGTTTCTTCGAACTCTTGGAATGCTCAGCGGCAGGGAGGTCTCTCTGTAGAGTCTAACAGTAGTCAGCCATCATGACTGCTTCCCAGCGACCCTGATACCTGGTCTCTATCTCTTTCATGTCCTGAGGAATCTCTCCCTCTGCTCGTCCCTCATTGAACAGGGGTTCTCAGGAAACCGGTTCATACGTGAAAATAGGTAGTGCATCATGACGTCTAAGTTGCAGCCCAAATTTCTGAAAGCAGTCAGCATGTTGTTGACAAGTTCTGCGTAGTTTCTGGCCTTACTGAAGCCAAGAATGTTCTTCACTTCCAGAACAGGTGTTTTCCATGCCTCCAGTTCTACTTCGTTCATTGAGTTTTCAAACTTAGGATCTCTGATGAGCTGACGGATCTGAGGACCGTCAAAGATGCCAGCATTCAACTTCTCCATGGTCAATCCTGGAAAAGCCATGGCACAAGTAAATAATACAGTCACCATCCTTGTCCAGAGCTTTGGTGAACTGCTTGATTAAGCAGAGCTGAAAAAACGTAAGCAACTAATTTGTTGTTGACTAGTGTAATCAAATGAGTAGGTTGAACAGGGCTTTCTAACACGACAGGTACATCAACGACAGCCCGAGTTGTAAAAACATGGTGGCGAACCGCGATGACCTGAGCTTTTCAGGGCTGAATCTAGGCGTTCTGACAGTCGTGGAAAGCAAAACAAAAGACTCTGTTCAGTTAGATAGTCGACCCGAGGTCCCATCGGGGAAGAGAATGTAGTTCGATGCTTGATCTGCGTAGCCACAAGTTTTAACTTTGTTAGAGCCACGACCGTTTCCTTATGGTCTGGCTCATTGGGTGCCAAACAGGGCACCCAATTACGACGAATGAGTGTTCAGTAGCGTGCTAAAGCTACGCTACTTCACAGTTTCATATTTCTTCCTTTCAAAGCACAGACGTCAACAAGTGGCTGATACAGGGAAATGAACTAGAAACAACTGCCTCGCATCAAACAACTTTCGGCGTAAAAAACGTTATTTCACTTCAATTTAACAATTGCCACATGTTCTTGTAGTCAGGAGAAAATCAGCATCTACCTTCACGCAGTAAAATACGTGATAAGGTGTAAAGAAAACACGTGTAAAGTAAATTTCATTTTATTTTCTAAGCAATACGTTAAAAAACTTGTGCTTCGCAAAAAAAAATCACAAATATTTGATAATGTTCAATTGAGCTTTTCTTCTTGCTGAGTACCTCAATGATATATTCAGTGAACGGCTAACTTTACTGAACTGTATGTACATTTTCAACTTGAATATAGTGTCAAGTTTTCATCGAAGTTATTTTTATTAATAGTTATACAAGTCAGTCGTATTTGAGCACGCCACAAGTCTCCGAAGCAATATCCGTTTTCACGAAGTATCCACACGAGATATCGTCCACTTCATCAGTCGAGGCTGTCATGTCTCTAGCACAGCCCCTGCCACGCTACGAGACGCGGTCGACGCGCCACAGCAGCAGCCGCCGGTCCGACCCAACACCGAGGTACGGCAGCTCCAGATGCCAGCTGATGCCGCCCACAGCCTGCTCAGTGTAAATGGGCTCGCGAGTGTTGCTAGTCTAAAATGCCTAGGTTACTGGGTGGAACATGATTGAGGTCCTCTGAGTAGTATAGATAGATTTTCAGAACATCATCTCTTATGTCCATTCTGTATGTTTAATACTCATACCATCATCTTTGCTATCTGTTCTTTTTATCTTCTCTTTGTTTTGAACTTACATTTTCTGTGAGCAGCGTCCCCTGGGAACATATCTTATGCTTTGATTCCCCATCTTCCCTAGTCCATACTGCATGAAAATAGTCCTTTCTCTTCCCTTTCACCAACTATTCCCTCATCAAATGTGCAGTCGACATTGTGCCTCTGTAGCTACAAACTTACTTTCCATCATCGAAAATGGCAGGTCAATTTCATTTACATATTTTTGGAGATATTATTTTGTCTTTTAAACAAGTATAACATTTTGTAGACTGGTTTCATTACAGTTTCGTACAAGAAAAAAATTCCATCACTGCAGAATGTAACAGTGCCTATAAGTTGGAGCAATTACACAAGTTTTGCACTTGTAGGTAACTCAATTAATTTACAATTACCGATTCGAACTAAATATACAGATGATAAGAAAGATAAATATCTCAAGTCTAAACATAGAAAATTCAACTCCTAATAATCAGTCGGACACAGAAAGTGTTAGCTCACACCAGGTTGAAAGTAGCCGAGCACAGCACCAAAACAGGACTTGGCGGGAGCGTCAAAGCTGCCTCTCTGTACGGTGCGAGTGTTACCTTGAGGTGCGCAGTCAGCGGTATCCTGGAGGCGGTCGTGTGCAGCACGGTGACGGTGTTGCCGGCGGTCACTGCTGCCACGAGAGCGGCGGTGTTGCGGGCACCCCGCACGCCCACTGCTCCACCCTCCGCAATGCCAGGGGTGTTCTTGTGACTCCCACTCAGCACCAGCATCGACTTGCGCGCACTGTTGCTCGCATCAAGTGAAAAACCCATTGAAGGTCATGCAACGAGTTTAGGCCGAATTACTTCAAATGATTATTTGCATCTATACACAGATTTTAATTTCGAATGCAGTGAAAAATATCATCTGCCAACAATGATTAAATTTTTACACTGATCTGCAACTGAATGGTGATATGTCGCCATATTAAGCAAATTGACCCGAGCTAATTCTTTATACAGGTATCTCCCCAGCTGACTATGGCTCTTTCCTCAGGGAAAGAGAAAGGAAATCGCAATCCTTGTCACCAGACAGCAATTTGAAAAGCAGATCAGCATTGCGTTCTTCTGGCAAAATGTTAACACAATCAATCATCTCGGCATTTAACTAACTTCACAGGCACTACAGCATTCTGTTCGAACTGGATACAAGGAAATAATTTCTATGAGTAAGGACAATATTTTACAACCTATAAGTGAATTTGACTTATTAGAGCTCTCTAAATTTTCTCATTTCAAAGCATTTACAACAAACACAAAGTTTTGTAACGTTACTTTGATAATACCGGTTTTCTGATTTTCATGTGAGGTAATAACACCACTTACATACTTTGATATGTAAACTTGTAACATATGGTAAATTTCAATAGACAAACAATGTGCAAATATTACATCCCGACAGCGTACTACCAGTGAGAACACGAGTATAATTCAGCGAGAACATGAGTACCATGAGCAAAATTCAGCAGATTAATTTGTAAGTGCAACAAAGAAGTGCCCACCTGCCGTTGCTGTTCATGTTGATGAGAGCCACGCCAGCGGAGCAGGCTGCTATGATCAGGTCGGGATCTGCAAGCGACCAATCTGCATCCAGCAACGGAGCAGGGCACCTCACAGACCAATCGGCAGTGAGCATCAGCTGAGAGTCCTCTTCTGATTGTCTAATGCGGTACAAACGCAAAGTGCCTGACACCTCACACACCAGCACTACAGATGAGTCTTCTGGGTGAAATCTCACAGCCTGACCTGATGATAAAAATTTAATTAACAGAAAAAATAAATGACAAAAGAACTCATTCAATACAAATGATAACAGTTCACAGGGAACTTTTCAACTTGATTTTCAATCAAAAATATCTCTTTGAAAAGGAGAAAAGACTTGCATGGCCTAATGAAGAGAACATGAACGTAAGTACCACAAGCACCCAAGTAATGGTAAGTTTATAGACTTTAACACTGCAGCACTTTCAGTGTCCAACCTTTCAATCACACGCACCAGGCTCAAGCAGCATGATGCTCTCAGACCAGCCAGCAAAATTTTTCTGGTTTTGTGGTACTTCCATGGAGACGTCAGAGGTTTTTTCATCATCACTTTTGGTCTCCTCCTTGGCTTCTGCCCACACCCTCAAAAGTTGGTCATCACCTACTGATGCCCACAAGGTTGGGAACAATGAAGATGAATTTATGCCACTGCATGTTAAGGAATTGATGCAGTTGCTGTGACGATATAATTCCTGCAAAACAAGATGAAAATACAAATGAAACCCATGGATGTGCCACTCTTTAGTGATGACTAAGTAGATGTGCCCATTAGTTTGAGCAACTCAAAATAAACTATTCAAGCACATGCCTGAAGTGAGCTCTGAGGGACATCTTGAAAATCATAGGCCCAACTAAAGTCCTACCATCAAATAAAGCCACTTGTTATTTCAACTAGATACAGAATTGCTACTAGGCACTTTCCATCGAAACAATATTGGCAATTACTTTTTTCAGTAAGACAACACTACACAGGACTTCTTTCATACATATTCATTCTTTTTCTTTGTATTTTTTGTTTTGTCAAACTTTCAATAACATGTAGCAAACACTAACATTGTCTTACCTTCACAAAAGTAGACTTGAGATCAGAGGAAAACTCTATGATAACATCATCACTGGTGGCTAGTAGCAACTTCACAAGCGGAGGAGATGAGTACAGGGTAGTGTGGGGACTCCACGCCATGTGCAGGCACTCCCCTTCAACCTGACTCTCACACAGCAACTTGCAGTCTGTGGTTTCTCCATTTTCTCTCTCTTCCTGAAAAATGTGTACACAGATGACGATGGTTATACATGAAACTGGGTGCCAAACAAACCGCCTTTTGCATAATTGCTCACACATAATGTTTTCTTTTCTGCAAAAAATATGTTTACAAAGCTGCATGAGTAAAAAAATTGGCTTTACAGCAATAGCTTTTTTCATTAGCCAACCTGAAATATTTAAAGAATATGGGGCAATTTTGAGCTGTGGTACAAAAAACAGTAAAACTTTTTAAAACATTTCCAAAAAATTCAATAAATTGGAAAACAAGCCAAAAAGAATGTGAACATTGGGGCCTAATAAATTTAAATGACTATCTTGAAAACAGTAAAAATAATAAAAAATACTCAATTGAAATAATTCACTCGTACAATCAAGAGGAAAATTTAACTCGGCTTTTAGACTTTTCATGGGCAGAACCTCAACCGTATTTTAAAAAGAAAATTCATTCCTACAACATGGAGTGTACCTTAGCATAGTCTGCTTAGAGACCAAAAAAATTAGTGATGTACCGATACCATTTTTTTGGCCGATACCGATACCCATTTTTTGGCCGATACCGATACCGATACTCCGATACTTGGAAATACCGATACTTTGACCGATACTGCTACCGATACCGATACTTTTACAATTTTTTTAAATTAAACCATTATAAGCCCTACATGGGTGTTTTAAAAAATTATTTACTAATATATCTGATAATATAACAATATTGACAATAAAGTTTTCGATTAGGAATGATA